>OZ005662.1:148163840-148467727 GCA_963930645.1 Salticus scenicus
TCGCAAACGTAAAATCAGTCGACAGTTTTATTTTTTTAAACTGTACTTCAATTAATAGCTTATTATTTTTTTAAACTTTACTTCAATTAATAGCTAAAATCTAAACTTTTATATTCAAAATTAATTCGTAAGAACTGTTTTCCAAATTCAATTAAAAGTGAAATTATTTCGTTTAAATTCAACATGATATCCGGCAATTCCTTTTTTGGACTAATAAATCAAATAGAATAAATTTCAGAACAATCCGTTTTTGTTTTCGTAGGATCGCGCCGTACCTCAGATTGACGGTGTTACGTATAATAACAATATCTTTATTTTAAAAATACTTCTTGTTAACTTAAATCTCTAAATATAAACTTTATTTCTTATGTAAATCTCCTTTTAAAACTTACCTTTATCAATTTAATCAGTTAAATAAGTCTTTAATAGAAGTTCAATATCTTAAAGTAATTTTCCTCATTTGTTTACTTTTTAAAGTTGATCACGCTTATTAGAGCTATACTTAGCCTGGAATGCTTCGTTGTTCACGTTTTCTCAGAGCTATACTTTAGCCTGGAATGTTTAGTTGATCCCATTTCTCAGAGCTATACTTTAGCCTGGAAAGCTTGGTTGATCACTCTTCTTAGAGCTATACTTTAGTATGGATATTTAATTACTGGAATTTTTCAGCAGATGGTGAACTCGTTCCGGCGTTCTTTCTATCATCCTCGCATAAGATTATTGATTCCCGGATGTAGGCGTTGTCTTTGCCGGTTGTTGTTTTACTATAAATATCGGTGATTGTGCATGTGGTGCTCACATTTAGTTTTGTGTCACGTCAGCTTTTGAACGATGTAAATCATTGTCTTTTAATATGATTTTACGCTGCCGGTGTTTATTTTTCGTTTATGTTAAATGTTACTAATGCCTTCCTCAGTGTTACATTTTTATTTTTGGTTTTTCTGGGCCATAGTAAAATGTTTTATCGTTTTATAAAAAACACTTGAGCTGGGTTGAATAAGTTGTAATTTAATATACTGTTAACTTTATTACTGTTGTTGTTAAATTTATATTTTGTTCAAAGTTTTTAATAAAACTGAAATTATAACGTAAATTTATCTTGTCTTCAATCGTGTCATACACTTTAAATTTTCATCCAAGTCAAATTCAAATCACACTTTCCACTGTAAGTTTTTAGATGGAGAATTGTTTTTTTAAACCTCTGCTAACTTTAGATATCCAGTAAGTTTGGATAACAGACGGTCAGCGTGCGTTATTTCTCCCGGTCTTCCTTCACTCTCTGCCGGCTTCCCATGCGCTCCTTTCACGGTGCCGTCGTTCGCCGCGGACCGTGCGTGGGCGGTGACGTCACGGACTCCGTTGGTGCGCCGGTCTGGAGGTTCGCGCGCGAAGACTTAAAAAGTGGACACACGCAGTTTGTGATGTAAAAGCCAAAAAAAGTTTGTGGTGTGATAAGTTTCAACCGCAAGACCAGTATGTAGCCATACAATTTTTCCACGATGACTGTTTGCAGAAAATTTTCCGTAAAATCAGCAAATTTTTTTCGATTACCGTCCGCGGAAAATTTCCGCAAGTTCAGAAAATTTTCCGCGAACGCCGTTCGCGCGTTCGTGTATATTATGCGGGTCTGCTCTCTTGATATACCTTATCAAAATAATCATGATATCCCAAAGAAATTAAATATGTTTGCCAGATAATTTTGCGAATTTTCTTTCACCAAGGACGTCAGATACCAGCATCTTCGCCAACTTTTGCTGCTTACGAAATCTTATTTGTTTTCTTCAATCAAAGTAGTTTTCGGCTGTGTTTTGCAGGTAACAATGTGAGATCTGTATTTTGAATAGAATTTGATTTTTGAATTGAATAAAGGTATAAATTTTTATTTAATTTTGCGCCAACTTCAAAAGTAATAATTAATTGTAGTGTTATAGGTTGTTTGGCGAAGGAAATTATTTTATACTTTTAGGTGCAATTTACAGTTCCATTTTCTGGCAATTTTCTTTCATTTTTAGTTGTTTGAATAGTAGTTCCTTTTTGGAGTCGGTTCTATTTTTTTACAAAAAGATTTTATTTTTCTCTTTTCAGTGAAAACTTATTTATATAGCAGAGCATCAGAAGACGTTCGACGGAAGTTTCACAAATCACAATTTCCAAGAAAAGTGACATTACTCAAAAAATGGTTTATGTCACTGAAAAATACATGAAACGCACCCAATGTGAACAAAAAAGTTACATCTCCATCTAGAAAGTTATCCACTCGAGAGACAGTTGTGCCAGTTTTATTCTAGTAAAGTTATTTTTAAGTTAATTTTTCTCAAATGCTGCATTTTTAAGTTGTGTCACTTTTCTTGCCTTTATCGGATATGAGCAAAAAACTATCTATTGAACGAACATACGTTAAATTAAAAAGTCTTTAGAAATGTAAAGAACGGATATGCTGTATTCGTAACCGAAAATTCTGTTAGGCATATATATTGAACTTTACACTGAATACGTGTCACCTACTACGCTGGAAATTGCGCAGCGTAAAGTTCAAACAAAGAGCAAAATATGCATTGCAGCTGACGGACATAAGTTTTAACATCGATACTTACATACTGCTTTTACCAGTGTAGCTGCATGCGTTCAGCAGCAGAGAGCGTGAGAACAGACTTTTGTGAGTATCCTGTAATTTGTTTATATCTTAATGAAATCATAATGAAACCTATTTCAGGCCAAGATCATTACGACAACAAAAAAGTATTAAAATTAAATCATCTCTTACGAAGTTATAAGCTAACAAATTTCAACAACAACAACGAGAAACATGGTTTGTATTGAGAACCTCTTCCTTTATGAAGTCGGTTTAAAACGTCTTAATCGATGTGACCGCTTACAATAACCATACTTTGAATTTTACATAGCATAAATGTCACCCGCTACGCTACAACATATGCAATGTCCTTCAAGTGTGCACAAAATAGGAAATTGGGAACAAACAAATGCACGTTTTAAGCGTTGTGTTTTTAGCATTAATGTCTAAACTATCTTTTCGTACTACATCAATGATGATCTGCAATTTTATAATTCACTTTTTTCCCCTGTCTTGAAACGTTTCCGAGATAGGATCGCTAACTCCACTCTTTTCCAACAGGTGGCGCTTCAGGCGGTTGAATAGCGTAGCACATGTCCACTTTACTATACCTACATACCACTTTTATGACTATAGCTACAGCTGTTCAGCAGTTAAAAGAGTCGGGACTGACTTTTTAGGGCACCCTGTATTTTCTTTTGATCGTAAAGATCTTACAATGGGACCTATTTCAGACCAAGACCTTTACAATAAAACAAAAAGTATCAAAATCGGATCATCCGTTCAGAAGTTATGAGCAAACAATAACAAAAACAAAATAACACACGCTTTGAATTGATAACCTCCTACTTTTTGAAGTCGATTAATTAAGAGCATCTCTTACGAAGTTATAAGCTTACAAACACCAACAACAACACTTTGAATTAAGACTGAATTAAGAATACGTCCTTTCGGAAGTTGGTTGAAAACGACTTTGCGCTAATCGATGTGACCGCATACAGTAACAGTACTTTGAACTACAGAGTATACGTGTCATCCGCTATGCTGCAAAATGTGCAACGTAGTTCAAGTGTGCACAGGGTAGGAAATTGCGAAGAAGCAACTATACTTTTTAAGCGTTCTATTTTTAGCAATAATGTCTAAAATCTGTCTTTTCGTAGTAAATCGATGATGCTCTAGTACTTCGTAATTAACTTTTCTCCCATCTTGAACCGTTTTTTAAATAGGAGCATTAATTCCGCTGTTTTTCACCAGATGGCGCTTTATTTTCTTTAGATTCTAAAGATGTTATAATAGAACCTACTTCAGACCAAGATCTCTACAACAAAACAAAAAGTATCAAGTAACCGTATTTTGAACTATATAGCATATGTCTCACCAGCTACGCTGTAACGTGAGCAATGTAGTTCAAGTGTGTATAGTGTAAGAAATTGCTAACAAACAAATGCGCGTTTTTAGCTTTGTATTTTTAGCATCAATGTCAAAACTATCTTTTCGTACTAAATCGATGATGCTCTGCAATTTTATAATTCACTTTTTCCCCCTGCCTTGAACCGTTTCCGAGATAGGAACGTTAGCATGAATGTCTAAACTATTTTTTTGTACTAAATCGGTGATACTCTTCAGATTTGTAATTCACTTTTTCTTTATACTGTTTTCGAAATAGGAACACTAACTCCGCTATTTACTACCAGGTGGTGCTGCAAGCGGTTTAACCTTGTACTTCATGGCCACTTTGCTATACTTACATACCATTTTTATCACTGTAGTTGCAGCCGTTTAGCTGTTAAAAGAGTTGGGACTGATTTTTTTGGGCACCCTGTGTTTTCTTTAGATCGTAAAGATATTACAATGGGACCTATTTCAGACCAAGACCATTTCAACAAAACAAAAAGTATCAAAATTGGAGCATCCGTTCAGAAGTTATGAGCTAACAAACATAAAAAAAACATACGGTTTGAATTGAGAACCTTCCTTCTTTTTTGAAGTCGGATAAAAATCCGAGGAATGGGCTAGGCTTGGGCTTGGACCTCAGTCCCGGCCCTTGCAGACCTCTAGTTCTGGGTTCCCTTAAATAGCAAAATATACAAAGCAATTCATTTTAAAGCAGTTTTTTTTTTTTTTGCTCAGCACAATTTCATGAAAAAAAAAGTGGTTTCATTTGAAAAAACCAGTTTGTGCTTATAGGGCCTCAAATCTTACCTATGATATCTCATTTAAAATTTCATTTGAAACTGCAAAACTTTCTAAGTTAATACGTTCAGCGAAATTACTTTTGTTTCAAGATATTTTGATGTTTCCAGATTTTTAAAAACTCTGTATATAAATATATGTGTGTGTGTGCATATGAAAGAAAATAAATAGCTTAAAAGCTAAATAATAAAAAATAAATTCCTTATTCAAATACAGAGATTAAGAATACATTTACTGTATATTTCCGAATATAAGCCGAGAGTACATTTTTCCCTGCAGAAATTTGCCCAAAATTGCAAACCCGTGTATAAGCCGAATTGAAAAAATACTCTTTTTAAAGTTCAAGTATATCGCCAAAATGGAGAAAATATTGCCAATCTATACAACCTTCAGAATAATCTGTCCAATGAAATTGCGTGAAATGCGTGCTTATCCAATAGAATTCCTTACCTTGCTTAGCCATAACGTAAAACGTTCGCAGTGTGTTTGGCAATGGCGATAGTTTTACTCTGGCAACCCTATCAGAAGGGAGGCAAACACAGACGCGAATGCAAGTCCCGGCAGCTGAAAATGATGGTTACCATAATACCGGGCCGGGAGACCTAACCCTAACGTCGATGAAGCAATGCAGCCGCTGGATGTTTACATAAATAAGCCGTGTAAAGTCCGATTGCATCGATTTTTTTTAATGACATATTTAAATTATTTTGTGTATTTCTACTTTTCAGTATTTTTATCAGTGCTTCAAGGCAATCTTCAACAAAATAAAAATACTTCTATAAAAAAAACAAAGCTTTGCCGCTTTTGCTAGTGTAAGCCTAGTAACATTTTAAACAGAGATGATTTAAATTTAATTGTATAAATTAAAAATATGATCGGGAGTCCTGTTTTTTTCAAGTTTCTCTTATACTATTTCTGAATCAGACAGAGAATTTACTCCGTTCGTGCACTCTGCCGATGACTTCAGTTACCGGCAGGTCAAAAAGAAATGTAAACAAACGTGACTACATCAAGCGTTTCGTGAAATAAATGTAAAATTGCTAATTTAAGAGTTTTATATGTGATAATTATTTAAAAATAAGGTTTAATATAACTATTTTACTTTATATATACTTTTTAAGCTTAAAATATATGTATTCAATCATTGTTTCTGAAGTACGTTTTTTGCTAGAAATGTAGATCCGTATATAAGCCGACCATTATAATACAGCTTCCGAAAAATTTCCAAAAATTCTCGGCTTATACATGGAAATATACAGTAAGTTTTTAACATCACAATGATTAAATAATTTTCATTCGGTTGAACATAAAATGTTAATAAGAGCTTTGTTAAAATGTACAAATACACAACAGTTGTTTTCAAACTGCAATACTTAAGCACTATCCAAGAAATACAAAATTTACAAAGAAGATAACAAAATACTTATTCTTCACCATACAACACCAGTTTTTTCATAATTTTTACTGCAATAATCCCCCCCCTCCCCCCTTTTCATAACATTTTACAATATAAAAATTTAGAGTGACTCCATTCCACTTTCTGAACATTAAGTAATGAACGATTGTGTAAATAAATTAAAGTAAGACAAGTAGTTAAATAAGCAAAAGTGAAAAACATAATGGAAGGTTTGAGTATTTTCCCCATCGTTTAAATTTACGCTATTGCACTTCATATAATTTTAGCCCATAGATCATAATGATGTAGAATTTTTTGTTGTGTACCTGTAAAAATCTATAAGGGCTAGATTTACCAAAATCTATATAGTTTGTGTGACGGTAATCTATAACATGTGTATCAATATTCAGCTCAATGGAATAAGGCATTTAAATGCTACCACACATTAAATATTTGAGACTATAGACCATAGTGATAAAGAATTTTTCTTTGTGTCCTTGTAAAAAAAAATATAAATGCTAGATTCACCAAACTCTTATACACTTCATGTGACAGTGATTTATAACATGTGTATAAATCTTTAGCTTGGACGAATAAGGCGTTTAGAAGCTATTGCGCTTTGAAAAATTTGGCTCCATAAGCCATAATGATAAACAATATTTTTTTTGTGTCCTTGTAAAAAAAATTATAAGTCCTAGATTCACCAAAATCAATAGGATTCGTGCTAGGGTGAGTAACAACATACGTATCTATCAAATTTCAGCTTATTTGAACAAAGCGTTTAGGCACTATTGTGTTCACTAACATACATACATCATCATAAAAATTGCAAAAATTGAACGCGGGGGACCTCAAGACATATAGAAACACCAAAATCTCAAAATCTGGTTTTTAACATGATTACAATACTTTTCTTACATTATGTATGTTTAGAAATGGGAACTTGCCCTAGTATATTTGAATAAATACTTTTCAACTTTGTTGAAAGTTGAAAAGTGATAAATTTTTTTTAAATAAGCTCACTTTAGAAGTATTTCCATTTCTTCATATTCTTTTCTAGCTTTCAACTGTCTCAGACGCTCTTGGTATTCTAATTGTTCTGCCCGTGATTTTTTCAAATTTTCTAACAGTTCTTTCTTTTTCAAGACTTCTTGTTTTTCTTTCATCCGATACTGCCTTTCCTTTTCTTCTTGAGCTCTCCTTGCTCGAAGTGCATCCTAATAAAGTAACATATCATTATTTATTAAATCTCTGTAAACCGTTCTCTTAAAATATAGTTATTAACTAATTCTGAAATATCTAATCCAATAAGAAATATAAAATTTGAAAATACCCCCCAAAAAAATAAAGTATTAGACTTTTAAAACAGTTGATAGAATGAGTTTAATTCTTCAGAATTGGGGGAAATATAATTTTTAATTTTTATCTGTTTATTTATTTATTTATTTTTTTCTTTCTTATAATTATTTAACATATTTATGTTAAAATATATATTAATAAAAAAAAATAAAAAAACAATTAAGAATTTTATGTTGAAGAGGGTCGTGAAGCCTCCGCGCATCCTCCTATCAAAATATTACTTATGTAGCATTTATGTTTTATTTATTCATTTATTTATTTTATTTTTTATTTTTTTAATTGCAGCAAAAGCAATTTTTTATTTCTTTTGCTTTTCTTTCTTTATTATTATTATTATTTTGTGAACTCACCTTGAGTAATACTGAATTGGTATTCAGATATTTTTTTCATTTTATTGCAGCAAAAGCAATTTTTTATTTCTTTTGCTTTTCTTGCTTTATTATTATTATTATTTTGTGAACTCATCTTGAGTAATACTGAATTGGTATTCAGATAATTTTTTCATTTTATTGCAGCAAAAGCAATTTTTTATTTCTTTTGCTTTTCTTTATTTATTATTATTATTATTTTGTGAACTCACCTTGAGTAATACTGAATTGGTATTCAGATAATTTTTTCATTTTATTGCAGCAAAAGCAATTTTTTATTTCTTTTGCTTTTCTTTCTTTATTATTATTATTATTTTGTAAACTCACCTTGAGTAATACTGAATTGGTATTCAGATAATTTTTTCATTTTATTTATTTGTATTTCTTCTTTTCTTTTCTTTTTTTTTTTTTTTTTTTTTTTTTTTTGAAATAATGTAATATAAATCTCAATGAAATACTTTTAAGGAGCTGAATTGCTATTAAAAAAATAATTGCAAGATAAAATTTTCTCTCAACACATAAAAGAAAAAGTAATATTTTATAAACATTCACAGTGCAATAAATGTGAATACAGATAAAAGGTTATGTTAAGTAATGAACAACACCATATATTCAACAAATACATACTCAATAGAATTAATGAAATGGGGCACTGATTAATTTATGTGAGCTTTTTTAAAATCGGGAAAAAGTATTTGTTATTAAATTAGCATAATATTTGATTTATCCCCTAACATCATTGACGAGGCAATTTACTTTTAAATTTTTTTCCACCCTTCTTTTTAAAAGATATGATAAAAATTATGAATTTAATACATTTTAATGTTTAGGTAAAATACATTAAAAAAAAACTTTTTAAACTGCACATTTAATTAATAATTTAAAATAATTAAAAAATAATGATTTTTTTAAAAATCCCTTAAAAAAACAAATTGTCATTTTAACATTTTCCAACAAAGTTGAAAAGTATTAAAAGAAGAAAAAAAAAAGATTGTGACCCCTCTTTTATTTTTATTTTTATATATATATGATAGTAATTATCCATAAAAGAAGGAAGGTCTTACCTCTTATCAGTTTTTTTGTTTTTAATACTGGGACAGTCTCATTTCATCAGTCAGAAACATTTTCTCATAAATATTAGAAAAGTAAAACAACAGCCACCAAACAATAGCAAAAATTAACCCTTTAGCACAAAAATACGCAGGGAAATAGAAAAAGAAGAAAAATACTATTGAAATTGTTTAATCTATTGCCAAATACTTTATAAGCACACACACAAATAATAATAAGAAGAATTGGTGCTTCATTTAAATATTTAAATTAAAATAATAAGTTTTTATAAAATATATTTTACAAAGAAATAAATATATGTCTCTCTTTCAGCATATTAACAACATGTTATAAATTATGCTGAAAAAGTGCAACATGCAAGTCTCACCAAATCTAGAAATTTTTTAGGCAAAAATGTATGCAACTTTCTTAAATAAAAATATAAAATTATATGACAAAATTATATTATTTTACATAGAAATTAGTTAAGTTTTCCAAAAATAAATGTGTATAAATTTAATTTATGAATTTTAAACCAAAATAATCCCAGAAAAAAGTATAACAACAATTGTTTTTTACTCTACTATTGTAGCAAGATTTGCATATTTGCAAACAAACGATGACCATTTCAAATTAATATAAAGACAGGGTTTCTAAACAAAATTTTCACTTGCATCATATCTTTATGACTTTTCTACAATGCCAAAAGGAACTTATCTTTCTGATTTTAAAAAGGGTTAAATTTTGCTTTTAAGGAATGTGGATTAAGTGTTCATGAAATTAAGAAAAAAAAAAAACTTCTAATGTTGTTGTTGTAACTTTCTAAAAGAAATTCAAATGTATGGAGTTAAAAAAAAGAATGAATGAATGATAGTTACAGTAATTTGACATAGCAAAGAATCTGCAAATGAAATGAAAAGAAATGTGGACTTATCATGTCTCCACATGATCTATTCAAAATGTTTTGAATAAACATCCAAATATTTGGTTGGAAAGTTAATGTCCTGTTCACAAATCAACATAAGAAAAGAGGACTTGATTTTGAATAATTATAAGATAAAAAAACTTTTTACATACTTTTTTTTAAATTTTCTATTGCATCTTAGCTATAGAACTACATTAGCACTCTATCAATGTATGTAAAATTTTTAAAGTGATAATGACGTCAATTTTTGTGAGATGCATAATTTAACTTTTTACAATTATTTAACGTTCACGTTTAATTAAATATATTTATTTTTATGTCGAAAGAAAATGAACTCGTAAATTTTTTTTGGCAACAATTAAATTATAGCTGATATTTTAATGGCTATTTTTAAAGCTATTAGTAGGTTATTACTTTCATATTTTAATTAATTAAAAGAAAACTAATCAAAAATTCGAAAATCGGGCTTCGAAGTATTGTGTTGTCATCAGGTTCTGAGCTATTCTGAAAGTTTCAAATGTAGCTAGTAGGGAAGTTAGTTAAAAATCGATTGCAAGATTTGTACAGAACATGAACAAACAAGAATAGAAGTTAATAAAAAAAGAAAACATTTCTCTCTGTCAAAAATGGAATGATGTAACTTTTTCAGACACAAAAAAGAAGTTCAGTCTTTAATAAGTCAAATGGTTTTTGTTATTTTTAGTACAATTTGTATCAAAACAAAGCTTTATATATATATATATCAATATGGTTGAGGTACAGTAATGATATGAGGCACACTTGTAAATCAGTGGCGGCTTGTGCACCGAAAATTGGTGAAGCGGCACACTGTATTTTACGCTGTATTCATTTATAGAATATAGATTTACATTTAAATAAGTATTTTTAGTTAATTTTAGTTACGACTGTACTTAATAAGACCATGCTTAATAAAAATTATGATTAAAAATACTTAAATATTATTTTTGAGCTCTTCACCTATTTTCGGTTCTCGAGCCGCCACTGTTGTAAATACAAGTGTGCCTCATATTCATATCATTTAGACTAATATATAGAAATTATATTATTTACAGATTATTATTATTATATTATATTATTGTATTATAATCTAATGATAGTATAAATAATAATAATCTAATATTATCAGATCGACTCTTTGTAGGCAAACAGAATTATTAGAATAGTCTTTGCCAAATACAAAATGAAGTCTGAGAAATATCTTGATATATTAGGCAAAAAATTGTTATCTGAAGTGGCACTAATTATTTGAAACTATTTTTTCACTTTCACATGTGTTTCTAAGTCTAAAACTCCAGTTTAAAGCTAAGTCAGTAATGTTCTTTGATTGTGCAATGAGGAGTACTAAACTAAACTAAATAAAAAATTTATGCAGCCTTCTAGCCCAAAAAGTTTATCAAAATGGCACATAATAACAATGTAAACAGAATCTGATATTAGCCACCAAACAAGCTTGGATGGAATAGCATATTTGTAAATATTTTAAAAAAACTTTAAACTTCATGACATCTAGGCTTATTCAGGTTATCGTAAAAAAAAAAAAAAAAAAAAAAATCTTGAATTGAGAGAATTGTTAACAAATTTAGAACATATCTTTATACTTTTTCCTTATTTTCTTTAGTGATAATCTTAATACGATCCGATTTTGTAAGATTCTAATTTATTATTTTATGTGCTGTAAATATTGCTTTATAATTTAATATTTGTAGTAAAACATAAAAAATTTATTTCAATAAAATGAAAATAATGTATAATTTCCTATAATCACATACTGTCTTTATACTTTTTCCCCCACACTGTATGTATTACATAATTAATAACTATCAGTATTAATTTCAAAAAAGAAAATTTGATGAAAATTATTCAGTATTTTAGTATTTGATAATGCTTTACTTGCTCAGCTTGTAGATCTAGACCTCGTCTATGCATTTCACCAAGTTTTGCAAGTTCTAATTCTTTCTTAAGTTTAGCTTCTTTTTCAGCAGAAATCTTAGCATCTTCTTGAGCCTGAAATTATTATTATTATCATTGAAAAAATTACCTAATTAAATACAGTATTTTTAAAGTTATGCGTATAAACTAATAATAATAATAACTAGCACACCCATGCAAAATTTTCACTATTTCTTTTTTTATTTACTAAAATTTGAAACTTGATAAGTCTTATATGAATGGTCACCACCCAATTTAAATTTAAATTCATCAGAAACCAAATTAATATTTTTTTTTTTGTAAAATGGAACGCCAATGATAGTACCAAATCATTTAAAGTAAAGTTTCAAAATAAAATTCATGTTTGACGACCCAATTATCATTACTTTCCCAGGCAGGAAATCTTCCGTTTAGGATACCTATGGCGACTTTTAAATTTTTACTGACATGTTGACGATGCATCTTAATTAATTTTTATTTATTTATTTATTTATGCAATTTGGTATAATTTTTTTGTTAAAAAAACTTAGTACTTATTTTAATTATACTTTTTATTAATGCACTTTTTTAATCAATTTATGACAAAAGTTTATATTTTATTTACATCTTTAAAGTATTACTAGGTTTCAAATGACGCTTGGAAAGATGTAACTTTTAAACATAGATTTTTCTATAAAATGATCTCATCTGACAAACATCTTTATTTATTTATTTATTTATTATTATTATTATTAGATCACGGAACTGAGTCCACGTGCTTAAATATTGCATATGTATTATCTTTTATCCTCATGTATTTTATTAAGTCACTATCGTATTGTTTCTACAAAAAATAATCATAACTGGTCCACGTTAGAGCATTATTATATAGATATCTAACAGGCTTTGCCTGCTTCGCTGGTCATTATATTTAAATGAATTTTAAAAAAAAATCAATATTTTTTATACCATTCTACAAATTAAAACTAAAAAGAAAATACATTGAAATTGCTTAAAAACTTCA
Source organism: Salticus scenicus (assembly GCA_963930645.1). NCBI lineage: Eukaryota > Metazoa > Arthropoda > Arachnida > Araneae > Salticidae > Salticus > Salticus scenicus. Next base: position 148,176,657 of record OZ005662.1, read on the forward strand.
CTTCGGGCCCTCGCTGACTTCGGCAGAGACTTCTTCACCGCAACGTCTTAGTACCGATTAATTTAATTTAATTTAATTTAATTTAATTTAATTTATAGAAATGTCAAATACGGGAAAAACTGCATTAGTCATTTTCTTTTTGATAATAAACAAAACGGAAAACACATATTATTTTACATAGAGATATTTTGTATAATTAGGCCAATTTTAAAAAATGCTTTTCCTTTTTTTTCCCACTCGCATTACAAAAATATTTTAAATAAAATTAAAAAAAATTGTGCAAAAACATTGAAGCAGCTTGGACTTCTTGGCTTAATTTGAAATTTGGCACTGAAGTAGCTCGGACGTTTCTCGCCAAAATGTTTACTTATGCATTTGCAATATCCATATCAACTCATCGCCGAAATGACAACAAAATTATAAACAAATATGAGATTAAAAAAAATTTTATATACCATGTTTTTAAATTTTCTGTTGAATCTTATAGCTATACGCAAGCGAAGTGATGACGTCAGTGGCCGTATGTGGATGCAAGAAAAAGATTTCCTATGTTAATCGGCCATTGGATTTTTTGTAAAAAATTATTAAAAATCGAGGAAAATTATTTCTCGATTTTAATCCTCAAATTTGGGTATAGATATGTATTAGTTATCGTGTGCATGTGTTAGATTAAATTATTTTTGCTCTAAAATTGATAAATTTAAATTTTACATTTCAAAACTCTAGAAAAAAAATGGCAAACTTCCATATTCGATTGAAAACATAAACATTTCATTTCAAAGTATGATATTTACACAATAAATACCCAACTAATATACTAAATGAAAGGAAAATGATAAATATTCTATCATAATTTGAAGTCAAATTTGTTTCAAATGTCTAAATAAAGTGTCTGATATAATATACTCATTTGTTGCAGCAGAATCGATTTCATATCTGTCATCCTTGGCGGGAAAAAAAATATCGCCAAATTATCTGGCGAACATATTTAATTCCTTTCAAAAATCACGGTTATTTTAACAACTTATATTAAGAGAATAATGAATAATATGAAACAATATTTCGTACAATACACATTTTGAAAATATACATCTGGCATGTATATTTTCGTATTATGTTTTTGATCGCCAAATACAAAAAACGCCAAGGATGACAGAGTTTTGAAATTTAAAATTAAAATTTTGTCAATTTGACAGCAAAATAACACAATCTAACACATGCATACAATAACTAATACATATCTATACCCAAATACGAAACTTAAAATAGGGAAATAATTTTCCCCGATTTTTAATAATTTCTTTAAAAAAAATCCAAAGGACGATTAACATAGGAAATCTTTTTCTTGCATCCACGGACAGTCAGTGACATAAAACTTTACTTACGTATAGAACTACATTAGTACTTTATCAATGTGTAGAAAATTTTAAAGTGATAATGACGTCAATTTTCGTGAAATGCATAATTTAATTTTTTACAATTTTTTAATGTTCACGTTTAATTAAATGTATTTATTTTTATGTCAAAAGAAAATAAACTCGTATATATATATATATATTGACAACTATTAAATTATAACTAATTAATTAAAAGAAAATTTTGCAACATAATATATTTAATAACTTGATGTATGTAGTGTTCACACAAAAAATGAACAATTTTTAGAGCTCTTTTAAAAATTATAACATCTATGTAGTATCTTTTCAAAAAATTCATCAGTTTTTGCTAAATAAAATGTCCAGCTTTCATCACCAAAGTAGTTAAATCCAAACCAATCAAAAATAGGAGTGGTCTATTCGGATGTGTTCCCGACAACTTCTTTGCTTTATTTATATAGATAAATAAAAACTAATATAAAAAGAGGATGAAACAAAAATTGTTATTTTTTCATAAAAAAAAAAAAGTGAAAGTTACAACAGAAATAATATAAAGAAAACAAAATCAGACTATCTAATCAAAACAAGAATAGATTTTAATCCTTATACTATTTTAGTTTCTATTTATGTTTTTATCATACTTCCTTAAAGACATGAATAAACTGTGCAAGGGTTTCAAATTTATTATTTGTTACAGGAAAATTTTATAAAATTATTCCTTTGAATTAACTCTGTGTTTTCGGCACATGCTCGAATGACCACTTTTCAGTCTTAAAAATCTAGACTTGTATGTAATACATAAGATTATTATAAATGATATACATGTATAGATTTCAATTTAAAATAACCAAAAACAAATATTGGGTTAATTTTCAATATGATTATGCTGGAAATTGAATGGTCAATTTAATGAAAAAAAGATTAACTTAACTAAACAATTCATTGTCAGATTTTTTTTTTAATCAAAGAATTTTTTATTGAAATTATTAATGAATGAAAACAATATTTATGAATAAGATGACAACACGTATATTTGTTTATTTTACAGAATTTAAAAATAAATTAGAAAACGTTTTCTACATTAGAACATTCTGCCAGTTTGTTTAAAACCAAGCACATCAAAAAAGGTGTATTTAGCAACTTTAAAATGGCAATAAGTGATGTTTGTAGAACTAATAAACAGTAAAATTGTAATAACTCACTCAAACTAATGCAGATTTTTTTCAATCCATATTTCAAGTTAGAGATATAACCATAAAGCTATAACTTTATCCATTAAAAAATGAAAATAAAAGTGATGCCTTGACTTGTTTGAATAAATTGTAGGTATAATTAAATTCCACAGCTATTGTTGTAAATACTATTTCCCCAGATATTTTTTTTTTTTCACCCACATCAAAAAAACATTATATTATTATTATTTATTAAATATTTACAAATATTAAAATAAACTTTAAGTATAAAACAAATTTGACACAAATAATTATTTTAGGCACAAAAAAAGAGACGAGGTATTAGATTCTAAGCCAGTTTGCTTTTCATATAACCCCACCCCCTCTATGTACAATAAAATTTAATTTTTCTTCCCCTCTCCATTAAAAAAAGAAAAAGAAACCTGCCACTGTTTATTTTGTGTGTCTGTGACCCCATTTTCTTACCAACAAGTGTCCTCAGCATTGTGAGATATACCAATGTTTGCAGAAAAATCCAAAGAACATATTCCTTCTTGGTTTGGAATTTCTATCACCATAATTAACAAAGTTATCAATTAAGAATGTTGTGTTAAAATTTGTATTTCATTGCCAATTTTCAAATAGTTTCTTCTAATTACTTTTAAGGGCAAACCAATATTCCAAAATGGTATCGCTTCAATACCAAAAATGTAGATTTCTTTTGAACATCAAATAGAAAGAAATTTAAGAATCAAACTAAAATTATACATTAGTTTCCTAAAAAGGCACAGTGTATAAATTTTGCAATCCATAGGTAAATGTTACTGAGAAACGAAAATATTTAAAACTTAAAAAAAAAATTACCCTTAGATATAAATATATTTATTTATGTTAAAACATACAGCTTTAAGTTTTTGAAATTCAGCAATAATGAAATCTTCTCTTTCTGACTGAATTTTCATAGCTTGTTTTCGTCTGTCAAGTTCTTCATTATCCTTAATTAGTTCCTCCTACAGAAAAACAAAAGATATTATTTTTTTAAAAACGAACTCTTTTTTTTATTTTTTTATTATAAAACTTTAGAATAAATTAGTCTTAATAATCAGTATAAATTTAGTAGTACTAAAAATAAATTAACTACAAATTTCAGTTAAAGGTTTAAAAAATATAACAAAGAAATGCAATATAATAAATAGTATAATAACCAACATTTGCCTAAAATCCTTTTTTTTTCCCCATAAATTATGCATTTGTATAAGCAAAAACGGCATGCTCTTAAGTACAAATGTAACAAAAATTTTTCAATCAGTACTTAAAGGGGTACAGTGAACTCTTGTTAAGACGGCCCCGTTTAAGATGGATTTCTCGTTATTACGTGAAAAAACAGAATCCCCGACTAAGGCCTATAGGAATTGCATGTAATAAACATCGCTTTACACGTACAATTCATTCGTTAAGATGGACATTTTTTTCCCTCAAAGCTTGCTTTCCTCAAAAAAGAGTCAGTTCCCAAAATCTTTTCAAATTCAATATAGATATATATTTTTTTTAACATGAAAAATTATAAAAGGGTTAATCTCTTTCACTCTGTGCTATTACACTGTGGGAGGTAAATAGTACTGATTGACAGTGACAGTTGAGGTCAACAATTTGCACCTGTCTCCACTTCTATTATGGAGACATAGCAAAGGATTTTGTTATCAAGTTGTACTATATGAAGAAAAGAAGTTTTGAAAGTAAGTATCTGTTTTCAAGCTTTTATATTTTTAGTGAATAAAAGGGTTTGAGGAAACAAATTTTCTTTCGTGTTATACTGTGTATGTGTACATAATAGTGATTTTAGAGTTCATATAGAACTTCAGTTTATGAACTCCTGTTATAATGGACTCTCGTTAATATGGACAAAAACTGCTGGCCCTTGATTGTCCGTTTTAACGAGAGTTCACTGTATTTATACTAGTTTAAAATATTTAGCTCAATAAATACATTTTCATCAATGCCTCCCAGTACTGATATAACTATAATTACATTTTAAGAAATCTATGATTTATTTTTTAAGCAGATATTGTAATCTACTTATTGAGCAATATACTATTTAGAATTGATTGACTTACAATGTTTATAGCATTAGAAATAAGAATATTTCAAAAAGTGATGCTATCATTCATGTTATTGCTGCAAAGTAAATAACTTTTATAATACCTATGTATTTTCAATTCATGCTATAGATTTTAGAGAATATAGGTAATGTTTTAACCAATACCCACCTGCAAAAGCAATATATATGTTTCTAGCCATGCAGCTAGTGACAAACTGTCTTTTAAATTTTCCAATAATTTCAACAGTTGTAATTAGCAGCCTTGAACTATCTATATAAATGCAGTCGAATCTCGTTAACATGATCACTGTTAATGTGAATTACTTTTAACATGAACTGTTTCCACAATCCCCGTCAAGATGAAGATTAATTCAGTTATATAAAGATTAGTTACTAATAGCATGAACAAATTTTTTTATCCATCTTGAGATTCATGTTAACGAGGTTCGACTGTATTTTTATGACTTTGAAGATTTATTTTTTTACTTTTATTTTTTTCTCAAACCTAAAATTTGCACATATATATATATATATACACACACACACACACATACATACATACATAAGTTTCATTCCCAATTTTACTTTTTTTTTAATTCATATTTATTTATTTTATTTTTATTATTTCACTTCCATTGGTCTTTTTTTTTTTTTTTTTTTTTTTTTTTTTTCCCAATTTGCAATTTTCCTTAGCTCTTAGTTTTATAGATCATTTAGAAACAATTTTTCTCTGGCATCAAGTTAGAATGTGAAATTTATAAAATTCATTACATATTTTTATTCTAGCATTTATTTTCACATGAAAACATAATTAGATCAAATTGGTAACAATCACATTATGTAGAAAAACAGGTTAACAATTTATGAACAACAATATTGCTGAGTGATTTTTATTTAATTTCAAGTAAAATAAATAAAACATGTAAAATAACAGAAGAAAAGAACCAAATAGATTATCATGTTAATTGTTTTTTTTTTTTTTTTTTTTTAATAAATTTGTATAAATAATTGAGCAATCAATAGTTAGATAATGACATAACAGAAATTTGGATTTTGAAATTTGATTTATAGAAATATGATATCCCCCAAAATCTAACAAAGTACATCGTTTTTCTTTCTTTTTATTTTTTGTTTTGAATAAAATACTCAAAGCCTATTTCTTTCCATCTGCAATAAAACTGTGGTCATAAATTTTAATTCCACCATATAGAATAAATCTGGAGTCTCCAATATTGGTTTTTTCATTTATCCTTTTTTATTACTTTTTTACTTAACTGTCTCCATTATTATTTTTAACTTTACCATAAATTTGAAAAGTCTTTACTTCCTTTAATATGTACCACAATGAAATAAAGTGAAATTCAACCAATCTTGATATTTTATTGGACCTTGACTTAAATTGGTGCTGATTAACTTTTGAGATATAACGCACATCAGGTGGCTCTGCATGCAGTAATTTCCCACCATTTATAGGAAGGTTAGTTGGCTGTATCTCAGCTGCTGTTGGTGAAAACTGCACCAAACTACAGATATAAAATATTAATTGTCAGAAGCTAAGTTGATTAAATTTTTGTGCATGTCAACAGGTATGCGCAGGGCATGTGTCACATCCGTAAGGAAAATTCATAGCCAAGAGAGTCTGCGAGATACTTTCTTAGCCAAAATAGCTGAACATCTAAATTAGAATTATCATAAAGAGTAAAATAGAAAGAAGAGATTAAAAGCATAGAAAAAAAAAAGATATATAATAAAAATTAAAGTTATACCATGGTTTATTAAATTAAAATAATATTGAATTTAGAAAATAAAAACCACGCACACGTACAGGATAAAAAAAATAAGAAAAAGGAGGATGTCATAGGAACGGTTTTTTTTAATTTTTTTTATTAGGATTTTGGAGGAACATAATTATAACAAAAAGAATAATAACAGGAGACTTGGCGTTGGAATATTAAAACCCGAATAAACTACTACGTCAGAAACGCCAAAGAAAAATATTGCAAATGCATATGGCTGTTTCAGTAGCCTAAAGCGTACCGTCTTCAGTGCCTTTTTGCACTGAAGACGGTACGCTTTAGGCTACCGAAACAGCCGTATGCATTTGCAATATTTTTCTTTGGCGTTTCTGACGTAGTAGTTTATTCGGGTTTTAATATAACAAAAAGACTTAATATTTTTCCTGGAGCTTTTTAAAAAGAAAATCTGAACTGATATGGCTGTTAAAAGAATAAATTACAAATAGATAACTCGGTCTATGTTATTTCAATTAAAGGGAAGTACGCAATACTTATTAAGTTATTTTCAACCAAAGTGAAGTGTGCGACAGCCTGACTATGACTTTTGGAGGCCCTGGGCACAACTTTTATATGCCCCCCTATTCATATACAGTTTAAAAAAAAATTCTGTGCATTATATCTTGCATAACTTAATAAATATTTTCAATGATATAAATAAAATTTGATTACTATGCATCACTCAAAAACTTTTTTAATGTAATCTCTGAGAAAAATGCAATTAAGGAAAACTATATAAAATATCAGATTTATCTGTAATGTTTTAAATATGCAGTGATAGAATTAAGATGCATTCTTATCCATGATAACATTAAAAACAAACTAAATAAGTTTTAATATACTACATTTTGTGAGTTTTCTAAAATATGCATAAAATCTCCTGCCGGTTGATGGTGCGGCGCAAGCGCCGATTTCCATTACCCATTTGGATATCCATGAAGCTTTTTATTTAAAAATTTGAAAAATCTTGTTGATAATATTTCTTCCACTCTGTTTTTTTCTGATGCTTGGAAATTACTCACATAACCTCGGTTATCACTTAGTTTTAATTTTTTTTTCTTTTACTATTCTGCTCACACCAGTATTTATATTTACATTTGACTTTATTTGTTTTTGCTGTTCACTTTATTTGGTTCTGTGTGTTGCCACTTTGTTTGCATAACAGCTTTTCTAATATAATTATGTCACCAATTGCCCATAATATATCACTAGCACGACATAAAATTCACTGAACCCAGTAGTGGCACCAGAAATTCCCCGACGGGGGGACACCACCTTCCCGACAAGGGGGCACTACATAAAGAGAGTTTATTATATAAGTATTTATCAAAAACTGCTATACTGTTAATATTTGTATCATTCCATTTGTTAGTACTCCTCGTGGTTTTGGAGATCATCGTGCCACAGACAGACATTTTCTAAAAATATCGTTGTCAAAACGTGTTCTGGACTTCTCAAAACGTGTATATTAATGGAAAACTGGAAGCTGAAAATTTTTACGAATCTAATACTTTCTTCTATTGAATACAGAATGGAAAAACTGGAATGCTCCAAATTTGTACAAGTAAAGAAAAATGCTGCCAAAAGTAGAAAAACTAAAAATTTTGTATTTTTTTCCCCTGAGAGATTTTATTAGTATGCCCCGATGGGGGGGTCACAGACTCCCCGGGCCCCTAGCTGTCGCCAGCCCTGACTGAACCAAACTAATATGCATACAGGGTGGACAAAAAGTCACAAGTTTTTTAAAATAATTGTTGGTATGATCACCAATTATTGGTTCCAGCAAGATGGAGCACGCCCCCACTCAACTGAAGAGAATTTGAAGAGAATTTCTGATGTCTTCCAAAACCGAATTATCGGTCTAGGTGCTCCCGAGAAAACTGGAGGAGGTATTGATTGGCCTCCGTATTCTCCAGACATAAACGTCTGCGACTTTTTTCTGTGGGGTGCCGTCAAAGATAAAGTCTATGCGAATCCAATACAAGATTTGGAGATGCTTAAGGATAGAATACGTGAGGAAATTCAAGCCATTCCAGAGACACAAATTCATGCTGCAATTGAGAATTTTTACATGCGCATCCAACACCTTGTTGCAATTGACGGACGACATTTTGAAAACTTGATACATTAATGCCCATCATTTCGCAATAAAATACCTTTCATTTGGTTTTTCTATCTATCATGGTTGCTTTTTTATTTAATTTTTAAAAAACTTGTGACTTTTTGTCCACCCTGTACTAATTTCTTTCTTAAGAGGTAAATCTATTATTGCCAAAATCATAAATAACTGGAAATGAACTATTAAAAATATCCTGTACTTTTTTAGGAGGATGACTCCAAACATTTTGCAGGAGTGCCCTTGATTTGTTACAGTTGCCAATGCCTCATAAATCCTTTATCATCACCAGTAGTCTGTAGTGAATCTTTTTAACATATTAAAAAAAATCATGATAATTCATGCATAATCAAAGTCACTGATGTTTGCACATTTTTTCGCCCCTATTAAGTAGTAATATGTTTACTACTTTTGTAATATGTTTATGTAATTTAAAAAACAAAAGTTTCTAAACAAAAATAGTGGTGGAAAAAGTATGGTGGTGATGAACCTGAATATTTGCAAAGGAAAGTGAGAACGAAGATAAAAAAATTGAACGGATAAACATTTTCAGCTGTAATGCGAATTGTAAAAAATACACTTTAATTCATACATCATGTATATATAAACAGTAAAAATTTTCTGGAAGGTTTAATTTAAATAAAGTAAAAAATGAGAGAAAATTTTGGAGGGGCTGATTTCCCCTTGGAAATTTTCAGTGGGAGCACATGCATCCATATACATTCTTATCCATGATAACATTAAAACCAAAATAAATAAGTTTTAATATACTACATTTTGTGAGTTCTCTAAAATATGCAAATATTTTATGTTCTTATCTCCTCTTCCCATTTAGATATTCATGAAGCTTTTTCCATATTCAAAAATTCAAAAAATCTTGTTAATGATATTTCTTCCACTCTGTTTTTGTCTGATGCTTGGACATTACTCACATAACTTCGGTTATCGCTTAGATTTTATTTTTTTTTTCTATTTATTTATTTATTTTCTTCTTTTACTTTATAATTCTGCTCACACCAGTATTTATATTTACAGTCAACTTTATTTGTTTTTGCTCTTCATTTTATTTGGTTTTGTGTATTGCCGCTTTGTTTGCACTGCAGAACTCATGCCTGATGAAGGGTCGTATTTTCTTTTGACCTGAAACAATTGTTACCAATTCTTGCATTTTATGGTGTTTATTCAAAATTTTGTTCTTATTACTTTTAAACACCAGCTTATAATCCCTGTATAAGTAAAAAATGATGATAAAATTAAATTATTAGTGGAAAGAAGAAAAGTGTCATTAAGTGCAATTTCAAATAAATATTTTTTAATGTTTAATTTTCAAGATTTTCTAATTATATAAAAGATTTGTTAAAAATAAAATGTGTTAATAAGAAAGAAGGTTACCCTAAATATTTGTTTTTTTAACTGTTGAGTTTTTAAATCTTGATAATCTCTCTGCTGTTCTTCTTTCATCTTTTTTACTATCAATTCTCCTTCTTTAATTTTCTTTTCTTCTTCAATAAGTTTGTTCTCATAATTACTTTTAATCTGTTCTTGTAGTTGTAAAGCAGCTCTGAAAAAAAAAACAAAAGTTTTAACTATCATTCCATTCATTTTCTTGCTTCTTTATAAAAATATTTTGATTGATTATTAGATTAAAACAATTATTGTTTGAATTGTTCCAATTCACATACTTTAAATTTAATGTGAATAAGAATTTTGCTCAGCTTATCTACGTATATAAAAAGAGTAAGCTCACTCACTTACTCACTCAACGCAGTTATGATAATTCTATGGGAGACACTGGCTCAAATTTTGGTGTGCAGGTTGGTTTTAGGACCCTTGCTTTCACTAAGATGGGATTTTACAAAATTCCTCCTCCCCCCTTTCCCCCAGGTAGAAAGGAGGCAAAAATGTGATTGTAAGCATAACTCAGTTCCAAATTGCTTTACAGTGAAGCAACTGCACTTGGGGAAACAACACTTGAGTAAAAAAAAAAAAAAAAGGACGGAGTGTGTGTGTGTGGATGGGGGGGGGGGGGGGGTCGACGGGACATTTCACAAGAGACAAATTTTCGAGCAGAACTCTACCAATAATGATACAAAAATGTTGAAAACTGCCATTCGTCTTGGGAAAAAAAAAAAGATCACCAAATTATCTAACAAACATATTTAGTTTTTTTCAAATATCATGGTTATTTTAATAATATATATTAAGAAAGCAATCAATAATATCGAACAATGTTTCCTACAGTATACATTACAAAAATATACATCTGGCATGTACATTTTTCTATTATAATTTTGATCGCCAAACACTTAATACAAAAATCGTCAAGGATGACAGATATAAAATCTATGCCAAATTCAAACTCATTTTATAAATGACAGCATCATCTAAGTTTGCACTGATAATTTTTTAACATTACAGAACTATGATACATTTCATATTTCTAATTATGGGAAGAAAAAATTCATCACCTAAAACTCTTATAGAGAATCAAGTACATTTTATCCTTCATTATTTTAAGAAGTAGGCAGGAGAAGGAGAGAATAAAAAATTGTAGCTGTAGGAGATTTTTCCAAATAAAAATAATAGTGATAAACTTTTTTTTCTTTTCAGATATTTTCAAATGTGTAAAATTATTACCTAGCTGAACATTAGAAATAGATATATATAGAGTATTATTTATTGCCCTAAATTAATTTAAACATTCAATAGTAAAAAGTATAAGCATTAGGTATTTCATTATTCACAAAAAACGAAAAAAAAAAAAAAAATGATAAGTAACATAAGAAATTGCCAGTAAGAAATTCAATTTTCATTTGTTCATTGAAAATATCTAAGGTAATGCTTTTTATTTATTTGCAGATGATAAATTTCTTTATTACCAATAGCAGTATTCACTTTTTTATTTTTTTACACCATTGATTACATTTTAATTTCCCTGTGGAAAATAACGTTATTGGAAAAAAAAAAAAAAAAAAACATAATAAGATAAACTATTTGCAAGCTGGCAAATAGAGTACCTCTGTTAAAAGGAGTTTTTAATTGATAACTTTGTGAATTAAGGCGATAGAACTTTCTAATGAAGAGAAATGTCTTTCTTGGGGTATTTCGTAAACACTGATACCTCTCATGATACAGAGGACACTCCCATTCATGAAGAGATGCAGTCACAGACAAAAAAATTTGATACCAGCAGCAGTAACTTTTTAAAAAATATATAGAGATATGCAGCCAAGAAAATAAATAAGACAAAATACCTTTATTTTTATAATTTTTTTCATTTTATATACATAATATTTTGTATTTAAAATTCATATAGAAAAAAGTAGTTAAATCTGTATGTGCAATTTTTAAAAATGTAACACAATGGCTCCTAATTTAGCTTATTTTCTGGATTTATTTTTCCCTATTTATTTTTACTTTCCGAACACTATAGTGAGGAAAGTATTGTAATCATGTCAAAAATCCGAATTCGAGATTTTGATGTTTCTATACGTTTTGAGGTCCCCTGAGTCCGTTTTCACTATTTTTACGATGATGTATGTGTGTATGTGTGTGAGTGAACACGCTAGCGTCTAAACGCTTTGTTCGATTAACCTGAAAGTTGGTACGCATATTGTAAGTCACCATAGTACGAACTCTATAAATTTTGGTGAATCTAGCGTTTATAGTTTTTTTACAGGGACACAAAGAAAAATTCTTTATCATTATGGTCTATGGGACCAAAATTTGAAAAGTGCAATAGCATCTAAACGCCTTCTTCAATTGAGCAAAAAATTTATACACATATTATAGGTCACAGTTACTCAATCTGTATAGAGTTTGGAGAATCTGGCACTTAGAGTTTTTTTACAGGGGCACAAAGAAAAATTCTTTATCATTATGGCCTATGGGGCCAAATTTTTAAATGTGCGATAGCGTCTAAACACTTATTTAATCTGAACAAAAAATATTTATATACATGTTATAGATTACCATCGCAAGAGAACTATATAGATTTTGGTGAATCTAGTACTTATAGTTTTTTTTACAGGGACACAAAGAAAAATTCTTTATCATTATGGCCTATGGGGGCAAAATCTTAAAAGTGCAATAGCATCTAAACGCCTTATTCAATTGAGCAAAAATTTTATACACATATTATAAATCACAAATACTCAATCTGTATAGATTTTGGAGAATCTAGCACTTATAGTTTTTTTACAGGGACACAAAGAAAAATTCTTTATCATTATGCCTATGGGGCCAAATTTTTAAAAATGTGATAGCGTCTAAACGCCTTATTAATCCGAGCAAAAAAATTGTACACATGTTATAGATCACAGTTGAACTAACTGTATAGATTTTGGTGAATCTAGCACTTACAGTTTTTTTACAGGGACACAAAGAAAAATTCTTTATCATTATGGCCTATGGGACTAAATTTTTAAAAGTACGATAGCATCTAAACGCCTTATTGAATTCAGCTGAAAATTTATATGAGTATTATAAATCACTGTTGCACTAACTATAAGCATTTTGGTGAATCTAGCATTTATAGGTTTTTACAGGGACACAACGAAAATTTCTTTATCATTATGATCTATGGGCTCAAAGTTCAGTAGCGTTAAATAAAACAACGTGCAATAGATGGAGAAAAATACTCAAACACTCTATTATAGTTTTCTCTCTTTTGTTTGTTTAACAACTACTCTTTCTTTACTTTATCTACAAAACTGTTAATTACTCAATGTTCGGAAAGTCGAGTGGAGTCACTCCAGATTATTTATTTGTCTGGTAACAGAAGTGAGTATAATTTTATTTTTTTCAAACTGTAGACATATTGTTTCAATGTGTTCTTTGATATTGGAATACCCAGTCGAAATATTTTAATCGGTCAGATAGACAGGTAAATTAGATAAAGAAGTTCATAGATATATGATTGTTTTGGTCATGTAAATAAAAATTTTGATAGTGATTTATTTTGAAAGATAGAGTAATTATTAAGAGCATTGTTTACACAGAAATTTTGAATTTCTATATTTATTATTGAAATGTTTACTGTAAAAAACTGATCGAGTTTCGACCACTCAGCAATATCAGAATGTAGTATTCTTCTTTCTTGTCTTCCAGTATATGTGACATACTATATTTTTAATGAGCAGATATATTTCACAGAGCATGATTGAATTATAATATTAATTTTAATGTTTCAGTATAATTAAATTATCATTTCCTGAATATTTGGTTAGTTAAATATTTTATCCTTTGTTGACAAAAAATAAAATAAAATAAAATAAAGTACAACATCAAATTTCGAAATTCTCAAGCCCACATAACATTGCAGGCAACTAGTAAAGTTTATAATACAAACAAGAAAAATACTAAAAGTTTTGGTTAATTTAATAAATAGGACAAAAACTTAAATGCTCCATACTTTTGGGCAGCTTTCTTTTTCTCTTCTTGAAAATCTCTTTCTTTAAGAATACCTTTAATTCTTTCACTTTCCATGACTGAATCCAACGATTCTTCAGCTAGTGCAAGTTCCTTCTTGATCAACTTCTTTTCTTCAATTTGGGAATCTCTAACTGCTTGTACTTTAGCAGATAATATTAGCTTTAAAAAAATAATAATGAATTTCAGAAGATTTGCAATTTTTGAAATATAACTTTCACATACAGCTTTACATCCTTTTATTTTTTAAATAATATCTTTATACAAAAATTCATCGTTTCAACTTAAAGAAAAAATAAAGTATAGCATCTTTGAAATAAATATAAAGAATAAATATTTGATTTCACAGATAAAAATGCAGTATCATGTGTTCATTTATTTCACCCTGTCTCTATCGTTCTCTATTTAAAAAGAAAAAAAAAATGCACAGTACATGACTTCCTTGTACACTCATTGAATTATACATATTGTTAAGAAAACACTAATAGTTAATGATAAATGATTCACAAATAAACAAGCAGGTTTTAATCAGAAACAATATTAATACAATAAAATACTATTCATGTCCCAAAAGTCAAGAAAATGACATTATACATACCGCAGAACACAAATACTGCTTGTTTAGCAACCGTTATCAACAACTTACAACACAGTTTTTCATTCACAAACTGTGGCCAGAATCAGATTTCAGTGGAATTTATTCGAGGGCAGATACCCTCCTTTTATACTCTTTGGTGATGACTCTTTATGTTCAGTGGTGTGAAAAAAGTACATTATACACTGCATGATCCTTTTTTTTTTTTTTTTCTTATATTTTTTAAATTTTCTAAAGAATTACTCGACAAAATGGCCTGGAACTTCAGACATGCAAAGTAAATTTTAAAAAACACATTTTCCACTATCGATATAGTCCAGAGTGCAATTAGGGGACCAACTACAAATCAAAGAAAAGCACAAGTACTTTGGATCACTAAAAGCTACAAGTAACTTTAACAAACTTTAACACCTTGTTGCACTACTATGTACAATATTTGTATGTTTTGTTGCAGGAATTATTTAGGCAGATATAATTTTTTTGGCAAGTTTTTTGCTTATGACTGGAACAGATTTCCATAAAATTTTGCAAAAATTGCAGAGATGCCAACTTCTAATGACAAAAAAGCAGGAGATTTTTTTAACAGAAATCAGGAAATTTTTTCCAACAAGAAAGTTTGTAAGAAAAATGAGTAAAATAATGCAAATTTAATTTTAAGTAAAGCTTTATAAGCTTAGGAGGTATTTACAAAGCATCAGTATTAAAATTAAATGAATAATATATGTTTCTTGCAGTAAAACATACTTAAAAAAAAAAAAAAAAAAAAAAAACAATCATACAGTTCTTTAAAATTTAAGTCAAAATACACAGATTTGATCATTCCGCTCCTAATGTAAAACAATAAGGATCTTAACTATCTTTGTAAAAGAAAAGGTAATAAAGAAATGAAATTATCAGCTATATTCTAATGAAATTTGAATTCTTTAAGTTTTCAATAGTTATGGTATTTCAAAAAAATAAATAAAAAATCTTTTAATAATAATGACTTTTTCATTATGCAAAAATGAAAGTCAAAAATTTATTCTTAGCAAAAATTAGTTTCAAAGCATTGTGTAGTAATTCACATTCAAACTGAACTTGATAAATTGCAGGGCAAGATAAATTTCAATTTTCTTTCAATTTTTTTTTTACCCAATCCAACAAATTTTAAGCATAAATTATGCTAAGAGGGATAGATAAAAATTACATCAGAAAAGCAGGAGAAATGAGTGGAAAATCAGGAGCATGGAAAAACAAGAAAAAATCAGGAGACTCTTGCCAAAAGCAGGAGACTTGGTATGTCTGAAATTGCAGAAAAATTGAAAAAACGTTAGAGAATCATTGTTCTGAAGTGTAAAATTCACACGTGTAATATATGCTGAGGCTGAGATATGAGTATTTATAATAAATATTTTTTTTTACTGCATATGTGCAAAAGATAGAAAAATCTTCATTGCATGGGTTGAAAGATTATATTAGAACTTTTGTCAAGAGTTCATTTGAACAAAGTAAAAATTAAGTAAATTGTCAGCAAAAGAACAAGATAGATTTTAGGTATTTTCCAGAGTTGAAATTCCATAAGGGGTTTTTCACATGCTACATATTTAATTTGAAGATCCAGTTATTTCAAGCTCTTTGCAAAAGTTCTTTTTTTTTTTTTTTTTTTTTTGTGAAAAACTCTTTTTGAACTCACAAAGCTTAGTAAATAAATAAAAATATGTTAAAGTTACTGGCTTATAAGTGGTTTTTCAAAAAAGTACTTTTGCAATAGGGTTGAAGCAATTGGATCTTCAAATTAAATACGCAGCATGTGAAAAAACTTTTATTAAATTTCAACTCTGGAAAATACCTAAAATCTAACTCATTCTTTTGCCAACAATTTGTTTAATTTTTACTCAATTCAAATGAACTTTTGACAAAAGTTGCCCTATATATCTAGCTTTCAACCTATGCAATAAAAATTTTTCTATCTTTCGCCCATGCACAGTAAAGTAATATTTACTATAAATGCTCATATCTCAGCAAATATTACACATGTGAATTTTATGTTTCAGAATAATGTTTCTCTAATGTCTTGTTGATTTTTCTACAAGTTTTGTAAAATTTTATGGACATTTATTTTAGTTATAAGCAAAAAAATTAATAATTTTTGAAAAAAAAAATATATGCCTAAATAATTGTGCGATTCTCACAACAAAACATACAAATATTGTACATAGTATGTGAAACAACGTACTAAAGTTACAAGACATTTGTAGCTTTTTATGATACAGGGTGATCCAAAGTATTTTCCGTTGTCTTCAATTTATGGTTGGGTTCCCTGATTGCACTCTAGACTAAATCGATCGTGGAAAATGTGAGTTTTTAAATGTTTCTTTTGCATGTCTGAAGTTCCAGGGGCATTTCATCTAGTTTTTTTTTTTTTTTTTTTTTTTAAGAAAATTGAGAAACTGTCAAAATAAAAAAAAATTCTGATAACACTGCTCAGCATGAAAATTGCCTCTAACACCATTTCAGCATATTCTTATGTAAAATGACCTCTTGAATCCGAATATGACGTCCATTTTGCCCTATCACCCACCGTTTTTTAGGAATGGCCCTCTATTTTTATCATTTTTTGGTGATTTTATGGCTATAAATTTGATTTTTAAGCAGGGGGAAGGATTATTTTTACTGTTAAATATCTTCTGAGGGGCTACAGAGTTGGAAAATTTTAAAACATGGACATTTGCAATAAGGAAAAATTTTGGGGGGGATTTGCCACTGAAATTATGCATTACATAACTTATATTTTTTTAATCTGTTATTAATGTTATTTTTTAAACTTTATATATATATATATATATTTTAGGTGTTAAATTAATTATTTTTCATTCTTCAAATCAAATTCATGGTCATAAAATTATCGAACAGGGAAAGAAATTGAAGGAGGGGGTGGTATATTTAGAAAACGGTGAGTGATTGGGCAAAATGGGAGTCATATTCGGATTCAGGAGGTCATTTTACATAAGAATCAGCAAGAATGGTATCAGATCTCGATATTTTTTTTTTTTTTTTTTTCAGAGCAGTGTAATTTGATCACCCATTGTACTAGAACAGCCTAGTAAAATCCATTTGAAACTGAGAAAGAGCTTTGAGAATCTGGCAACCCCAAACTATTATTTTTTGCCAAATTTGGTTGCTAATCTCTCCAAGTTGCTGATGCTGACTTTTCTTGAATCCAATAGGTCTATACACTCTATAATAAATAAAACTGACACAGCAAGAAGGAATTATCCAATTGAGATAAAAATTGGTCATTATGAAGATCATACACAGAAAAACAAACAATTAACAATTCAGAAAAATTAAATAATTTATTTTAGAGTTTTCTCATTACAAATGGAGAAAGTCTATAAGACATTGATACACTTCTGCCCTGTATGCAAACTGTTGTCCAGCATGGCATACACTGATCTGATGGTGTTCTGCAAAATTTCTTGTCAAATTGTCTCCAACAGACTTTAAAGTAACTTTAATTGAAGATATTTTCACATTTAAATATGTCAATTTACCTTTATTTTCATGAGAATTTTTTTACCAAAGTGCTCACAGCTTCAACAGGTGGAGTGCTGGTTGCGAGTTCTTGTGTTCCTTTTTGGTTTGGATGGGTTGGAGCATGGTGCAAAATCTGGCATCAATAAGGGCAGGATCAGGGTTATTACAGGCCATTTGATTGGTCAGTACTTCAATTGCTTTTCTTTTAAATGTATAGTTGTTATTGTTATAATTTGCTAGTTTTTTTTTTTTTTTTCCTTTCTTTTTTTGTACGATTGAAGTGTATATTAAGATTTTATTTTTGGTTAGTGTAGTTAATATTTTGTTTAATCTATATAAGGCTTCATGTAATTTTCATGATGTAAGGATTAATTTGAACATTTATTCCATTTTTTTTTTTTTTTCTGAAGTTTAAAAAAATTTCTCAAAATCAGAAGACTTTTGTTCTAACACTTAAACGCATTTCTTATAATTAAAAAAAAAAAAAAAATCTGAAATCCTACAAATATTTTAAAAGCTTTCCTTGATAAAAGAGTTTAATATTCATTAAACCAAGGTTATAATGTAATCCTAATACTTAAATAAGACCAAGGCATTGTTTACTAGTCTTCGCTTTGTTCAGATAAATTAAAACTTTTAACTAACACTTTTAGACTAATATGATACAATAATCAGAAAAAGAAAAGTATCTAACTTTAAATTTTTTTCACTTATTAGTATTTTTTTGCCAGATGTATTTTAGAATTTTTAAAAATAGTTATATCTAAATGAAAACAAAAATTACAATGAACTAAACACTAAAAGTGCAAAACAAAATACTTACCTTATTGATTTCCTTAATTTCCTCATTTTGTTCTTTTATTATTTCATTTGCTTTTTCTCTCAGGTATTCCATTTTTTGCTTAGCTTCTTCTTCAAGTTCATTCAGTTTTTCATTTTTCTTTCTAGCTAAGTCCCAGGCTTCAAATTCTAACCTTCTTTTTTCCTGTTCTTTCTATGATGATAATAATAATAAAATAATATATAAATAAAGTGTGTCTGTGTATCTATCTGTCTGTGCTCTGCTCTAGTGCTCAGGCTACTGATCACAGAGCTACAAAACTTGATAGAGGGGTAGCTAGGATCCAGCAAGTGTGCACCTGATCAAGATTTTTTTCAAATTTTGAACATGAATTTTTTAAATTATTTTTTTCAATTTCATTCATCGACTATTCTGTTTCATTTTCTAAAATTTATTTTTTCATTTTAAAGGTCTGCATACTTAGCAACGGGTATTACACTATTTATTTTTTACTTATTTAATTCATTCATTTGAAGACAAAATCTTTTTTTTTTTTTTTTTAATTTATTATACTTATTGAAATTAAATGGCAATACAGTAGAAAAAAATTAAACATATTAAATTTAAAAATATATATAGTAACTGCCGCTTAATAAATTCACTGGTTAATAAAATCAACTGCTTAATCTGATCAAATTGCCAGGACCGGAATCAAATCAATACAAACTACTTTTAAAGCAGCCGCTTAATAAAATCAGCATCACCGGTTAATAAACTTAAAAATATCTCCTGAGCAGCCAAAAATATTATTTATGCACACTAAAAATATTTATTTATAATAAGACTTTTTTTTTTAATTAAAAAAAAAAAAAAAAAATTAGAGCACAATCCCTCCGTTATCGCTCATTGTCTACAATTTTACACTTGCAACTAGTTACAAAGTAAACATGCCCCATATCTTATCCCTGTAACAATTTCAAGGAACGTATTCTTCAAATCGCAATAATAAGTTACAAATTTGACTTGATTTGCAAATGATACATATATATTACATGATATATATATATATTATATATTTATTTTTTAATTATTAAAAGACAATTTCTAGTTCTTATTTTGAAATAACTATAAATCAAGAAGTTTATGTGGAAAGACCTTAAATTTACAAGAAAAGCGTGAACTTTTGGTAAAGTAATGATGATTTTCCTCAAAGGAAAGTGCATAGGAACTTGGAATGTGTTTAATTTATTTATATCAAAGGAACAATTAATTAATTATCGATCAAAAATTAATTAATATTGTTTAATAATTCCGTTATTCGTTACCTTTCAAAAAAAGTTTCCAAATTCCAGGAAATAATACCTTTTCCTTAATTGAAGGAAAGTTTGCCGGATATAAAAATCAGCCACTTAATAAAATCACTTGGGCTCAGGACGAATGTGATTTTGATAAGTGGCGAGAACTGTATATTTATTACAGTAATGTTTAATTTTTATAATATAATAACTTTTTATTTTTCATTTGTTTAATTAATTCCTTTGAAATGGAATTTCTTTTAATTGTATTTATCAGAAAGAAATGGTAATATAGTACAAAGGATTAAATTTATTTATTTAATTCCTTTTCAAGGAAAATCTACTTTTTTTTTTTTTTTTAGGTGACCATGCCATAATAAAATATTACTGAATTTCTTATAATTTTATAGGTATTTTAGGTAAAATATTAAAATTCTCTTATTTCCTCTAACAGCTGTCATTAATTATTATTTACATCCTTTTTCCTTTTCTACTTTTTTAAGTAGCATCGAGTCTATAATAATGAATAGTGGAACAAGTATAAATTCAAAATAAATTTTTTCTTTTATAATAAACATCAAATGTACCTTGAGCTGTTCTCTAATTTTCTCTTTCCGCTCTTTCAAAGCCTTCTCTTCTTCGCTGATTTTGACTGAAGCATCTTTTTTTAATTTTTCAAATTTTTCTTCAGTGATAATTCCTTTTATTTTCTTTGGTGAACTTTTTGGAATACTACATACGCATACAAAAAAAAAAAAAAAAGAAAAAGAAAAAGAAAAGAAACCTATTAATGAAACAGCATAAAATAGTACTTACATATTACCCAGTCGACCATAAAATGACAGCAATATCACATTAAGGGGACTCTCTACCTATCGTCTCCAAAAGCCGAAGCCAGTGTTATTCTATGGGAAATTTTGTCCCATTATAATTCATTAACTAATACACATTTTTAAATTTCGTTTTCACTTTTCGAAAATTCACAACTATTAAACAATTTATAGATTTTTAAAAATGGATTTCTTTTATTTTTAAGATTTCATTTTTAAGCTCAAAAATGAAAAATTTCACATTGTGGAAAATTCGCATTTTACAACCTCAAAATAAAATATTAAAAATTTTAAAAAGTAATTTTTAGAAAGCGATAAATTTTTTAATAGTTGTGAAGTTTCTGAATGTGAAAACGGAATTTAAAAATATATATTAGTTAATAAGTTATAATGGGGCGAAATTCTCCATAGAATAACTTTGGCTCTGATTTCTGGGGACGATAAGTGGAGAGGCCTCTTAAGTTATAGAATTACAATATGCTATGATTGCTATTGCAACACCATGACACAACTAAGTTTATAGTGATTGTATATTCTTTCCATTTTAAGTATTTTATTTCATTTCATTTACATATGAATTTCAATATAATATTTTGTGACTTGTAAACTTATGAAAATGTGTATTTGTAATAACTTAGTTTCTTAAAATTTAACTATGTTTATGATTAAAATAATGAAATTGAAATAATTAAAATGTATTTTATTGGTATGACATCATGAAACTCTTCACTTATGACCCACTCCAGGGAAAACTGCAACTTTCTCATGTATATGTTTCTTTTCTATAGGGAAATGTAGACCTGAAATAATCTACTCACCATGTGTACAATAAATTAAAAAAATCTGGTGTGTAACAACCACACGACTTCATTACCCACTACTATACATAATATATACTCATTTTGAAAATAGCGTGGATTTAACAAGTTAGACACCTAACGATTCTCCTGTAAGAGCAAACTTATACATATGTCATGAAGACAGGTGAAAGAGAACTTACATAAAGTGTTTAAAAAAAAAAAAAAATCTCAATTTTCTTTTTTTTTTTCAAAATTCAGTGTTTTTTTTTTTTTTTTTTTTTTTTTCCTTGTAATGCAAAAAAACAAAGCAAAAAAAAAAATTTTTTTTTCAGCACTAGCCATGTCAAGTTCCAGGATGTCATGAGCGTTCATGCCTGCTACAAAAGAAAAATATTAATTGTTTTTAGATTATTTATTCAAATGAGGTAGGGAAGAGCAAGGATAGCTTTACATGTTTATGGGTCCCAGGGCAGTTACAGCTATGGATTATCAATTTTATTTTAAACAAAAATTAATTAATTAAAATATTTGTTAATAAAAATACTATCTAAAATAATCGAAAATTACCCCTCCCCCCCAAAATTCTTAGTGGTATAGAAGGAAAATTCACATTTGAAACCTTAAAATTCAGCCTCTCCCTAAAAAAATTAAGCAAAAGTCTTTTTTTCCCCATTGATTTTTTTTTTTTTTTTTTTTAATGGTTCCTAAAATAAAAGGCAACATGTTCAAAGAATGAGATAAAATAAAATAAAATAATAAACTTTACTTTTGAATGGGATATCCTTATAATACCAAGCAACAAAACCTCCCTAAGATTACATGAAAAGGGAGAAAGAGGGAATCTGATTATTAATCCACTCTTAACTAATGTAATTTAAAAAATAAAGCTGTAATAAAGCTAAAAACACTATAATTTTACCATTTTCTAATGTAATAATTTTACCATTTTGGCATTTTCTAATAAAAATGAAATTTATTAACAGATTAAAAAACAATATTAAAATCAAAATGCTTTAACACTTTAGCCAATTTTAAACAAAAAGAAAGAACAATTATCTGGTTTACTTTTAACAGATTAGAATGAGTAGACCTTTTACAAAATCTATTTAATTTTCGTTATTAAACAAAAAGGAGCTAAGGCAGCTATACCACAACACAAATCATTATTCATTTTTTATTCATTTCATAAAATTAATTAATTTATTTATTTTGCAGCAATTTATTGCAGTTGCTATAAAAATCATCAAGCAGAAAAAAATATAAATACTTGAAACCATTAATATGATCTTGTCAATGAAAATAATAATAATAGAAAAACCATACAGATGTACAACTATAAAGAGATCAAATAATAACAGGAGACTTGGCGCTGGTATATTAAAACCCGAATAAACTAATACGTTAGAAACGCCAAAGAAAAATATTGGAAATGCATACAGCTGTTTCGGTAGCCTGAAGCGTACCGTCTTCAGTGCAAAAAGGATTCTGAATTTGGAGAAGTGCTCGTATATATAGGAGAGGGGCCGAATTTAGTTCAATCAATAGGATTACGGGAAAGGTGGCTAGAGTGGCCAATAGGAATTTAGGAAAGTTAGCTGTGTAAACAGTAGAAAAATTAAGAAAATGTGGACTGAATATAAAATTTCCAACAGTCAGACAAATAGGGAATAGCAAAATCACAATTTACAAGGTTTTTAAAATTTTTATAAATATGAAAAGCTTCAAAGAAATCGAGTTCATGAATGGATTTACTAAAATAATTTGCAGACCTAAATCCATTCATGAACTCGATTTCTTTGAAGCTTTTCATATTTATAAAATTTTTAAAAACCTTGTAAATTGTGATTTCGCTATTCCCTATTTGTCTGACTGTTGGAAATTTTATATTCAGTCCACATTTTCTTAATTTTTCTACTGTTTACACAGCTAGCTTTCCTAAATTCCTATTGGCCACTCTCCCCACCTTTCCCGTAATCCTATTGGTTGAACTACATTCAGCCCCCCCTTCTATATATACGAGCACTTCTCCAGATTCAAAATCCTTTTTGCACTGTAGACGGTACGCTTTGGGCTACCGAAACAGCTGTATGCATTTCCAATATTTTTCTTTGGCGTTTCTGACGTAGTAGTTTATTCAAGTTTTAATATAAAGATATCAGCCAAAGCTAAATGATATATGATACATAAAGCAAAATTCAAACTTTGTAATGCATTAAACTTAAATAAAAATAATTTAAGGAAATTTAAAAAAAAAAAAAAAATTGTAAGTAACATCTTAATAATAAAATTTTGCTACAAATGAAATTTTAAACTGTAAATATTTTTCAATAAAAGTTTTAACTTACATTAATTTCCTAGGTAGATCTTGGGAAATAAAACAATATTCTTCAGGTAGTGAAGAAGATACATTTATTGTGGTCATGGAAGGCTTTCGAACTGTATACTGGAATTATTTCAAAATAAATATAGATATAGGAAAAAATTCATGAGTAACTAATAGAAAATAGCACAAAAATAAATAAATATGGAATTCTGATAACTTAATATTCAATAAGGCTACAATACTTGATTAACTAACTTGCCTATTCAAAGTCTTTTAAATTGCAGATATGAGTAAAGCTTGTTTGTTCAAATTATTAGTTATGATGCCATAAAGCAATTATTAAGTTTTTTTTTTTTTTCCAGCCATTATCAGGCATATCAATTTTATTTCATTAGTATCTCCTATTATTTCTCATTTGAAAAGAATAAGAAAAAAAAAAAGATAAATAAGAATGTTATTATGTGAATACAAAACATATATTGGTGAAATATTATATAATTTAAAAATTATAATGAATAAGATCAAAACAAAATATTTTTGCTCTACACATTTTGAAATTTTTAAAAGACCTAAATGGGAGCAAGAATATCATTGATATTTCTTACACCTGACTTACTATTTAGAAATAATTAAAAAAATAAATAAATAAAAATTTATAGGTTTTTTTCTCCGTAATTCCAATTATTCCTTATATTCCTGATTCCATTAGAATTAGACGACATTCAGGATTTTTAGTAATAATATCATTTGCTGTTTTACAATTTATCAGATACTAGAATGACAAATATTTAAGTACATCATTCTAGAAATATAATTGAGTATATAGTGATGACAAATATTTAAGTATTTGTCATTCTATATAGTAAACACATATTAATGACAAATATTTAATTATTTGTGAAATTTTCAAATACAACCACAATAAATGATATGCAGTAAAAGTTAAGCTCTCCAGCATTCAACTGGAAATCTCAAGTATCCAAAAAATATTGAACATCGTTTTTTTTTTTTCCATTAAATGATGAGTAATTAATAAAACTTTTTTCCCTTCCTTTCTAAAACAACAGGCCTCTGTATTTATTTATCTTCAATGCATGCATTTTCGATCAACTACTGAGAAATGCAGTCTGTTATTTAGAACTCCTTTTAATTATCGCCGTTGTTTTTATATGCCTTGGCCAAGTCCATGTGATGGAAGGGGGGGAGAGAGGGGGAGGCATAAATAAACAAATACGATCTCTTCACTCCCTACCCCACGACTGTTTTGATATAACTCTACTTTCTAAAGAATCAGACGTTTGCAGGGATAAATTAGAGATACAAAGTTACAGATGGAAAATTACAATGTTCTTTCAATTTATTTATTTTCTCTCTCCTTCAACCTCCCAGTGGCATACAGGGTTGCCACAAAAGAAATATAACAAAAATAGTTGCTTTAGTAGCCTAGAAGCATTAAAATAGTTGCCTAAATAGTAACCTAGCGTCCAAGATACTAGCTTAAATATCACATGCTAACGATCATTAAAGGATAAAAACCATACGCATTTTCTTACTATTCAATATAAATATACCAATAGAAAAAAAACTTCTGAATGTGAAAACTGAATTTAAAAAAAATTAGGCAATGAGTCATTGTGGAAACAAATTTTCCCATGGAATAACATGAGATTTGGTTGTTGAAAAGATTAAGTATTGTCCGCTCTTAAGAGCTTATGTTTTTTTTTTCCTGTATTCTTCCTTTTCTGATTTACTAAAAGAGCTTTCTTTTATAATTTGTTATTTTTTCTTACATGAAATCAGGATGAAAAAGAACATAACAAGTCATAGGAGTGTACTAGTAGTCATTTGCAATAAGCAAATTGGCCAGCTTAATAGCTATCTATGTCATGTCTGGTGCTATTTCTACATTCTCATTGGATGTTCTACTTGTTTCAAGGTCAGCATCAGGAATATACCATACTTAAAGGTGGTAAAAAAATCTGATGTGGGCACCACATGACTTCCTTATACACTTTCAGAAATATACATAATGTTAAAAAAACATTGACATTGGACCCGAAACAGTTGGCTAAAAATATTTTTAAAAAAATGAATTATCACCGTGTTCTGAGCTTTTCTGAAAGTTAGCTAAAAACCGATTGCAAGATTTGTACTGGTAACGCTGACGAAGGCAGCAGGGACCCGAAAAAATTGGCTAAAAGTATTAAAAAAAAGGAATTTTACCACGTTCTGAACTATTCTGAAAGTTTCAAATGTCTACCTAGTCGGGAAGTTAGTTAAATAATTTTTTTGTTGGACCATATAAACGCTGCTGAAGGCAGCAGGGACCTGAAACAGTTGGCTAAAAGTATTAAAAAGATGCATATTCACAGTGTTCTGAACTATTCTGAATGTTTCAAATGTCTAGCTAGTCGGGAAGTTAGTTAAATAAATTTTCTGTTGAACCATGTAAACGCTGCCGAAGGCAGCAGTGACCCGAAACAATTGGCCAAAAATATTTTAAAAATGCATTGTCACCGTATTTTGAGCTTTTCCGGAAGTTTTAAATGTCTAGCTAGTCGGGAAGTTAGTTACAAATCGATTCCAAGATTTGAACTGGTAACGCTGCCGAAGGCAGCAGGGACCCTATACAGTTGGCTAAAAGTATTTAAAAAATGCATTTTCACCGTGTTCTGATCTAATCTGAAAGTTTCAAATGTCTAGCTAGTCGGGAAGTTAGTTAAATAAATTTTCTGTTGAATCGCATAAACGCTGCTGAAGGCAGCAGGTATCGGAAACAGTTGGCTAAAAATATTAAAAAAATGCATTGTCAACGTGTTCTGAGCTTTTCTGAAATTTTCAAATTTCTAGCTAATCGGAAAGTCAGTTAAATTGCAAGATTTGTCTAAACCGTTTTTGAGTTATTACCGTTTTTTGATACATTATGGCCAAATTTTTGTCATTATGAACCTAATTTTCCTAAATATCTCCAAAACGGAAAATCATAGAAAGTCCAAAAAGGGAGGTGCACAACTAGATGTTATAACAAACCTATGTACCAATTCGCAACTTTCTACGTCCAACCGTTTTTGAGTTATGCGACATACCCACACACAGACACACACACACACATACAGACGTCACGAAAAATCGTGTAAAATCCCTTATATCTCTAAAACGAGAGCTTGTGTTAAGATGACACTTGCAGGTGTGCAACTATTCATCATGAAAGTCACACGTATAAATTAGCAACATTCAGCGATCATTCGTTTTCGAGCAATGTGAAATACAAAATCCATTTCGCAAATCGGGATTACTATACTTCCTTATACTTTGTATAAGGAAGTAAAAAATAAAGAAAGAGTGAAAAGGTTAAGATATGGGATTGTTTATAAAATGCCTAGAAAATATTTCTTTCTGAAAGATTTTCCTGATTTTTCTGGAATAATTTTGCAAAAGGTGAAAAATAGTCTCCCAATAGTTGCCTTTTTGTGAAAATAGTTGCTTTTTCAAGCTTTCTGGTTCAAAAAGTTGTTATAGTCTCCTCAGGCTGAAAATAGTCACAAATAGTTGCCTTTTAGTAGCCTGTGGCAACCCTGGGCGTACCAATGGTGAAGCGGAGGGGACAGGCTACCACATGCCTCTGGTCATGAGGGGACTTCTGAAGAAACTTTAACTTTTAAATATGTATCCAGTGAAATTATCAGGTCATTATTTTAGCCTGAGACATTCCCTACAATTCCACCACAAAAAGTGACTGCAGAATGACAACTCCAAAACCAGGGGTTGATCCAGACAAAAATTGAGTGCTTTATGTTGCCGCTTTACAAAATTCCACATTATAAAAAGAGATGCTCCAGTGATTGACATTATCCAGTAATTGACACCTTCCCTAAAATAATTAATAAATAGGTAAAAAAATAAAAGCAAATATTTTACATATAAGATTATTAACATTGTATGCCAAACACTGGAGCATAGGGTGCATATTACTGATAAAATGAAAAACTAGCAGTGTCAAACACTGGAGCTTAGGGGGCCAATTACTGGTAAAGTGAAAAACTGGCAGTGTCAATTACTGGAACATTAAGTGGGAGTAAAATAAAAAATCATTAAAAAAAAAAAAATCATAATTATCAAATGTATATATTTTAACATATATGTGGTTCTGAAAGTCTTTCATGCCATATATATTAATTTAAGATTTCCAAAAATAGTTTCTGATGACTAAAACATTAAAAACATCAGAAATTGCTCTAAACTTGTCAATCACTGAAGCACTTATCCTAAACTGATTTTATTTTATAAATTTTAAAATATTTTTAAAAATATAATAGGATGGTGAATGGACCAGTAAAATATTAAAATTATTTGTCTTGGACCAGTGACTTAACTTTCTTAATTTCTACCCCTGACAGCTATTTCATCTAATATTGTATACAATGTAGTTACTTTGTGATTGATGTCTTTTATTTGGTTTCAAATAAAAGAAATAAATAATTTTAAGAGTAATATGTTGAAAAATTAGCATATTCAATATCTTAAAATACGTTAACTATTAAAAAAAAAAAATAATAAATAAATAAAAAAAATCATACCTTCATTTTCTGTACATTTCTGGGTATCTTCTTTTGAGACATTTTAGGATAGGGAAAATAAATTCCGAAAAGAACTCTGTGGGGTAAACAAATAAATAAGATCAATAATAATTAAGTAACATCGTTCATTAGAAAGTGAACAATTTTAAATTGTAAGATTAAATATCAGTTTTAATATCAATTTTAAATATGATGATCAGTCACATTCTGTCACACATAAAAAATGACATACATTTTTTTTTTTTTCTCTTTGTCACTATATTTTCTAAAAATTTCCTTGAAAATTAAACAATAACATTGCAAAAATTCTTTTTTGCTTTATTTGAAACATTTATAAAAAAACTCATAAAAAAATAAATAAATAAATGCCATTACCACAATAATTCTAACTCTACAGAGTAATATTTTATAACATGTGCTGTATGATTTAAGCATAGTTAAAATTTTGATAAATATAATTTATCTTTGAAATTTTGATATTTCACAATTACATATTGCTAATAAAAATTATTGATTAGATAAGAAAGCTAGATTTTTTTTTATTATTATTATTATTTTTTTTTATTAGGGAAAAGTAGAATGTGGAATATGTATGTCTAGAAAAGATTTAAGTTTTAAATGATTATTCAATGTTTAGTAATTTTTTAGCATGATTATTAAGCATATTATGTTTCACTGTTTATTGTTACATTATAAACAAGGAGCAAATAGGAGAACAGTCTCACTAACCGTGCGACCAAAGATAACCTGTTCCGAAAGAATACACAAAATAATTATCTTAAATACCATACTATTATTATTAGCTTTGAGTTTATTCATTTTTAAAAATATTTATTTTAATGCATTGCTACTCGTCATACATGAAATAATTATAACTCACATTCTCTCTCATCAACAATAATATGAACAAAGTAAATACGAAATAATTAAAAAAGGAAAGAAACATCTTTATACATCAGAGAAATAACGCAAAAACACTAGAAGTTTTTAAATAACTTGAAGTATTTTTGAAAATACATTTTATCAATAGTTAAACCTTTTTCTAATGCAATTTTATTTCAAGATCTTGAAAGATGTAGCATTTTCGTTTCAAAACAGTAACCAAACAAAGACGTTGCCATAGAAACAAAAGAAAATCACTGAATCCGAACTATCGATACATTCGATTAATTTGTATTGCAACATTAATAATGAAATAAAGAATCCTCAAATATATTTAAATTAATAGTTTTCTGTTTTAAAACTAAACTCTTTTTTCTTTTTTAAGAACGTTTCTAGATCAGAGGTACATCTATAAATGTTGAAAATAAAAGATATTTTATACATAATTAGGCAACACGTTGTATGTTATTGTTATTGTTTTGGTTTTTGAATTCGTGGTTTTTGGATTTTTGTGTGGTTACCGGTGAGTTTCTAATATGAAATTGAACATCATTTATATTAAAAATGCTTGAAAATTTTATAGAAATCTATGCAGCTCGCGAAATAATATCGTGGGTGCAATAGTTTTATATTAAGGGTTTCGCTGGAACATTAATATATGAAATACCCTTTATTATAAAAATGTTACAGACATTTAACGATGCTTATTACAACTTTTTAAGGATGAATTATTAAATATTTCTAATGCTTATGTAAAATCTAATAATTACTTCATCATTCAGAATTGGTAATCCCTGTTTCATCATAAAAATAATAAGTATTGCATGTTTGCAATCGACTGCCATGATTCAAACATTCGAACTGTAAATGATAGAAAGTCAGTTAACGTTTTCAAATTACTTTTAATTTGTGAATTAAACCTTATGTTTTTATACTTAAAAAATATGATGTGGGCACCACATGACTTCCTTATACACTTTTAGAAATATACATAATGTTAAAAAGCATTGACATTGGACCCGAAACAGTTGGCTAAAAATATTTAAAAAAAATGAATTATCACCGTGTTCTGAGCTTTTCTGAAAGTTAGTTAAAAAACGATTGCAAGATTTGTACTGGTAACGCTGACGAAGGCAGCAGGGACCCGAAAAAATTGGCTAAAAGTATTAAAAAAAGGCATTTTCACCGTGTTCAGAACTATTCTGAAAGTTTCAAATGTCTACCTACTCAGGAAGTTAGTTAAATAAATTTTTTGTTGGACCATATAAACGCTGCCAAAGGCAGCAGGTACTTGAAACAGTTGGCTAAAAGTATTAAAACGATGCATATTCACTGTGTTCTGAACTATTCTGAAAGTTTCAAATGTCTAGCTAATCGGGAAGTTAGTTAAATAAATTTTCTGTTGAACCATGTAAACACTGCCGAAGGCAGCAGTGACCCGAAACAATTGGCCAAAAATATTTAAAAAATGCATTGTCACCGTGTTCTGAGCTTTTCCGGAAGTTTTAAATGTCTAGCTAGTCGGGAAGTTAGTTAAAAATCGATACCAAGATTTGAAGTGGTAACGCTGCCGAAGGCAGCAGGGACCCTACACAGTTGGCTAAAAGTATTAAAAAAATGCATTTTCACCATGTTCTGATCTAGTCTGAAAGTTTCAAATGTCTAGCTAGTCGGGAAGTTAGTTTAAAAAAATTTCTGTTGAATCGCTTAAATGCTGCTGAAGGCAGCAGGTATCGGAAACAGTTGGCTAAAAATATTTAAAAAATGCATTGTCAATGTGTTCTGAGCTTTTCTGAAAGTTTCAAATGTCTAGCTAGTCGGAAAGTCAGTTAAATTGCAAGATTTGTCTAAACCGTTTTTGAGTTATTACCATTTTTTGAAACATTATGGCCAAAACCTATGTATTTTTGTCATTATGAACCTAATTTTCCTAAATATCTCCAAAACAGAAAATCATAGAAAGTCCAAAAAGGGAGGTGCACAACTAGATGTTATAACAAACCTATGTACCAATTCGCAACTTTCTACGTCCAACCGTTTTTGAGTTATGCGACATACACACACACACACATACAGACGTCACGAAAAATCGTGTAAAATCCCTTATATCTCTAAAACGAGAGCTCGTGTTTAGACGACACTTGCAGGTGTGCAACTAGACATCATGATAGTCACACGTATAAATTGGCAACATTCAACGATCATTCGTTTTCGAGCAATGTGATATACAAAATCCATTTCGCAAATCGGGATTACTATACTTCCTTTGAAACCTTTGGAAGGCCCCAGCCTGCCTGGGCTCGGCCAAGCTTAACGGGTTGGATGCCGTCCGCCGGAGCGAATAAATCGCCAGATCACCGCGTGGAAGCTGCTGGGCAGCAATGTAACTAGACGCCAAAGCTCAGGAATTGCAGCACGCTCCAGATGTTAAGGAATTTGGAATAAGTGCACTAACTAGCTGAGAGTCGAAATAACCGGAATTATACAAAATTAAACAATTTTGAATTTAGGCAGGGAGGAAAAAGAAAAGAAAACGCTGGGGGAGCCGCTAAAGTTAGTTGTGCACACAATAATTAAAGCCGAAAGAGGAGGCCATTTGAAAAGGGGAAGGGGACAACACTTATGATTTGAGAAAGACGAGTGAGGAACAATGAGATTATAATTAAAAAAAAAAAAAATTACGTGAAGCCACTGGGGGATGGAAGATAGTTTTGGGCGCATAGCGAAAATTTTGAAGTGGCAAGGCCTAATCCTAATTGGGAGGGAAATTACTATGCGCAGGGAGGCCGAATGGAGAAGAGAAAGAGGGACCATCGCAATTTTGATCCACCACGGGGGGATGGTTCCCCGCGTTGGTAGCCCGACGACTGCTAAACGACCCCATCGAGCACGTGACGGTACTATACTTCCTTATACTTTGTATAAGGAAGTAAAAAAGAAAAGAAAAAGATTTATGGTTGTCATTTTCTTCTTTATAACGTAAAAAGTAAATTTATGAAAATGAACGTGTGTGTAATTTAAAAAGCCTTTGTGTGTCACTGCCTGGCCCATGTATCATAAGTTTCGTCATCGCTATTCTAGATGTTTGCTTTCAAGAAATGTGGCAGGTGTTTTTCTAAAATAAACTGTGCAAGTTTTTTGTTCGTTTTAATGGGAAAGGAGGTAAAAAGGTGGAACAGCTTTACTATACGGCACCCATTGCTTATTGCCGTTGCCGATGTTTTGATCACGTGGTATGATGGTGTTTTGATTCGGTTTGTGAGTCGGTACTGCGAATTGTTTCACAATGTCGTGAATCGAATAAAAATGTCATGAAACAATCCTTTTCATTATTATGAAACATTTTTTTTATGTTTCACTATGTTTTCTGCTGTTTGCTCACTTCGCGAGCATTAAAACAAAAAAAAACATCACTGGACGCCCCTAATTCGTGGAGCATGAATCAGTAAAAGCATGAAAATTCATAGAGCCGCGGTCACTATGTTTTCTGCTGTTTGCTCGCTTCGCGAGCATTAAAACTAAAGAAAACATCACTGGACGCCCCTAATTTGTGGAGCATGAATCAGTAAAAGCATGAAAATTCATGGAGCCTCGGTCACTATGCTTTCTGCTGTTTGCTCGCTTCGTGAGCATTAAAACAAAAAAAAACATCACTGGATACCCCTAATTAGCGATTCATGAATCAGTAAATGCATGAAAATTTGTATAAGCCGCGATCAGTACACTAGCTGCTGTATGCTTGCTTCGCAAGCATTAAAACCAAAAACAAACATCACTGGACACTAGAGCTGGACGATATCAGAAATTAAATATCGCGATATATCATCAAGTTAATATCGATATTGGTGATATATTGCGATATTTATTTCAAGAGAAGGAAAATAGATATTTGCTACTTTTTAAAGACAAATGAACACCAATTTTAATGTATACAAGTGTGGAGTGTTTTCTATATGTATATTTATATTTTCTGGTATATTACTTCCAAATCTTTTTTATTAAAAAGAAAAAAAAGAAAAAAGAAAGAAAATGCATAAATAGCAACACAATGTTTTGTGTTTCTTTTAATTTATACCATTACTTTTAAGTATATTTCTGAATAGTTTGTCCTCCATTCTTTCTATTTTAAGATTTAATTATTTCAAAATCACATTTTAAGAGAGCTAATGGGTGATATGTGTTTTATTTACACAAAGTATATCATCAAGATACATAATTATAATAAAAATATAAGCTTAAGAAAAATGAAGTTGTACTTAGAATGTAGATGATTAATAAAATTTTGCGCAGAAGTCGTAACTTAACTATCTATCTATCTCTCTCTCTCTATATATATATATCAATGATTCATTTATATACGGAAATTTTAAAAATAAATATTAGTATGAGTTTTGCACCTAATTCCCATTCCTGAGTATAAAGAAAGTTCATTTACTAATATTCCTGTCAGTCATTGATAGCGATATGGTTATAATTAAATTAATTTCAGTGAATAAGAAATGCACAGTAGAAATACTGTTTATAAACTTTCTTTAGAATTGCCACCGAATAAACTTTCTCGGTTGTATAGTAATATTAATATGAGACCCTATAACTCATCGGTATTCTAAAGGTCAATTTCTTGCCATTTTTATTTTATTTTTTATCTACTTACCATATCATGTTTTTTTTTTTTTTTTTTTTTTTTTTTTTTTAAAGATATATATATTGAATTCATATTTTGTAATGTTTTTATAACATTTGGAAATTGTATTATATTTATATACTAGTACCGCCCAGTGGTTGAAGATCAATCACTTTTTGCAAAGCAAAGCAACTGCCTTCTAATAAACGGAATTAAATTGCAGCACAGCAGCGACCCCTGTTGGCCGATAGGCACGAGTCGTCCATGAAATAGAGCGTTCGAACTAAAAAAAAAAAAAAGAAAAAGAAAAGAAAGAAAGAAAGGAAATCTTAAAAATGGTCAATTAGAGTTCAAGGGATCTCAAAACTTGTAACATCATCGAAAACTGGAAATCTAAATTTTTTCTGAATCTTATACTTTCTCCACTTTTTTAAGAATAAGTAGTCAATTTCAGTTAATTGAAATGCAAGGAAATCTCAAAACGTGTAAATTCATCGAAAACCAGAAATCGAAATTTTCCCCGTGTCTTCTACTTTCTTCTTATGCATGTAGAAGCCAGTAATGAATCCACATTTTAAATAATAATAGTCAGTTTCAGTTAATTGAAAAGCAAGGAAATCTCAAAACGTGTAAATTCATCGAAAACTGGAAATCAAAATTTATCCAAATCTTACACTTTCTTCTTGTATATGCAGAAGATATAATAATAAATCAACTTTTAAAAAAATAAGTAATCAGTTTCACTTAAATGAAATGCAAGGAAATCCCAAAACGTGTAAATATATCAAAAAACGGAAATCGAAATTTATTTCGTATCTTCTTTCTTCTTATGTACGCAGAAACTAGTAATAAATCCACTTTTTAAAAATGAGTAGACAATTTCAGTTAATTAAAATGCAAGGAAATCTCAAAACGTGTAAATTCATCGAAAACCGGAAAAACGTTTATCCAAATCTTATATTTTCTTCTTATATGTGCAGAAGATAGAATAATAAATCCAATTTTAAAAAAATAAGTAATCAATTTCAGTTAATTCTTTGCTTAAAAAAGAAAAAAAAAACCCACTTGACGATATTTCGAACAATCCATGCAATTCCGAACAATATGTCAACGAACCGATAACAATAACTAAACGCAATATACTGTTTCCAGTGTTTTCACTTTTCACCTGCGAGCGAAGAGCAGCTTCGATATTATTGGTGTGGGAATATTATCGAATGGAAAATAATATACTACTGCCATGAACTAAACGCGATATACTGTTTCCAGTGTTTTCACTTTTCACCTGCGAGCGATGAGCAACTTCGATATTATTGGTTTGGAGATATTATCGAATGGGAAATAATATGCTACTGCGATAACTTGATGAATGAGGAATGAAACATTTTATATGTTATCGTTCAAGGTCAAACTTTTTAAGTAGTGGTTTCGATTTGAGAGTGCGCAGTTCGCACAAATGAAGCCGGTTGGGGTTATTTTTTCGAGTTTAGTCAGTGAATAGGAGGAAAGGAAGAGAAGGTGTATTTGTATAAGATATTCGGCGGTCTGTTTGTTGGGTGTTTACGGGGTGGTACGGCGTACGGTGAGGTGGGGAAGCAGAATTTGAAGATATGGCGTTGGACGCTGTTTATCGCATATGACTTGATCGCGCTGTGCGCGTTAGAGAAATTAGTTGTGTGCGTGTTAGAGAAATTAGCTGTGCACGTTAGGAAATATCGTTAGAGGAATATATCGATAGAACAAGAACTTAAATACTGTTATCGCGATATTAAAAAAATATCGATACTTGGGGATATATTGATAAATAATCCAGCCCTACTGGACACCCCTATTTCCCCTATTTCGAGGAGCATGAATCAGAAAATGCATGAAATATATGCTACCGCGGCGGCTTTAAAAAAAGTAGAAGAGAAGATATAAACGATCTTTAACAATTGAAGATTCCAAATTAGCATTTTTTTTTTTCATTTTTGATATATGTATATATATATATATTCCCTTGTGAAGTACTACGAGTTTCATGCACGTTTAGATTTGTGAAGAGCAAGATAGCAATGCCTAGAGTTTTTTTTTTTTAATGCAATACCTGCATGATAATGATTACTGCTGCTTCGAATATTGTGCATTTTGAGATTCATGCTCTGTGAGGTACTAATGTCAGTGTTTTTTTGTTTTTTATCATTTTTCATGCACATAAAGCATATATGCATGCATTATAGTGATTGTTGTGGTATAGAAGTTCATTCATTTTGAAATTTAAAAAAACGTTAAATGTCATTTAAGTAAGCTTTGGAGTTAAATATAATAACATACACATTTCATTTCTCCTTATTTTCTTCAAATCGACATTTGATTTTAGTTAAATTTCTAGGCTAAGCTTTACTATAAGGCACCCATTGGCAATTTGAGATGCTTTGATGTGATTCAGTGTATCGTTTTCTTTCTGCACCGACCATTCGTGTATGTTTATTGTAATGCGGCCCAGCTGAATAATATATATATATATTTTTTTTTTTTGTGTGTGTGTGTGTGTGTGTGTGTGTGTTTGAGATTTAAAAATTATTTTTTCGAGTGTATTTTTTTTTTTTTTTTAATAAATGGAATTATTTAGAGAAAAGTTAGTACATGGTAGTAATTGATGCAGAACAGATTTTCATGCATTTTCCAATGCATGCAGCACGTATTAGGTGATTTTATTTATTTATTTTTTGTGATTGCTTCTATAGAGATTTTCATACATTTTTAGATTCATGCAAGGCTGCAATTTTGAAAATCCTCAAGTTATACATAATTCATAACACTGAATTTCATGTGCTAAAGCTTGAAAGCCCTCCATTTTTTTTTTTTTTTTTTTTTTTTTTTTTTTTTTGTGGTGAAGTAGCTCAAATTTATATTAATTACTGTTTTAAATGTTTATTTTATTTTATTAATCTTAAATATGCTAAATTTATTTAAGCGAATTTCAAAACAAGCACCAGAGTGAAACAATTTATTAAAATGTATTTTTGATGTTTTGTAATGATTCAGAGTATCGACTCATCCAGTGAGCTGTACATCGGCAATAGCAATTGGTGCCTTATAGTAAAGCTGTTCCAATTTCTATGTTTATGCAAGTTCTAATATAAAAATTTTTGCTTTTTATCACTGTTTAAAATAGTTTTGCTCCTTTGCAGAGGCTTTATCTGCCTTCTGCAGTAATTCCTCTCTTCTTTTCCTGCTGTCTACTAGAATGGGCAGTGTTCATTTCTATCAATTCATTTAATATTTATGAATTTTTAAAAAGTCTACAGACTTATGGGGCACCCTGTATGTATATTTGTATATATATATATATATATATATATAAATAAGCAAGAAAAAACAGAATTGTTTGTCACTGTAAAGAAAACTATCTGACTCGAGGAATGTAGAACATAAATAAATGAAAATCAAATTTTAAAAATTTTCTGAAAACTTTAACAGTGCAACACTGTTATGTAATGTAGAGGGACAATAATTAAAAAAAAAAAAATGTATTAAATGTGAAAAATTTAATAAAGCAATACTAAATAGTTATTAAAATCCAGTTTTCTGTTGTAAAGAACAGTTAAATAAAATTTTTGAATATTTAAATTACGATTATTCAGTTTTTAAAAATTTCTTTATAACGTA
This sequence comes from Salticus scenicus, assembly GCA_963930645.1. Lineage (NCBI taxonomy): Eukaryota > Metazoa > Arthropoda > Arachnida > Araneae > Salticidae > Salticus > Salticus scenicus. Next base: position 148,214,516 of record OZ005662.1, read on the forward strand.
ATCACAATAAAAAGACTTTAAAAATTAAATTTTTTAAATTGACTTATTATGCATGATACACTCAATGTTACAAAAAAAGGAGAAAGAAAATATTCCTGAATTCTCTGATTAAAACAGAAAAAACCCTGTTAAAACCCACTCGGCTGGGTTTTTTCCAACCGTGATTGAGATGGACTATTTTTTAATAGAAAGACAAATGTTGGCAACACCTACAGATAAACATAATACAGTAGTATTCAATTCACTTGATTTAGCACAGTGGTCACCAACATTTTGGACTTCACTACAAAATTCACAATTTAAAAACCCTCGGACCACTCAATTCATAATTTCAAATACCACAGACTACTAATACATATTAAGAAATGTGTGTATATTTGTAGAATAATAATCAAACAATGCCCATTTTATAGATGTGAAATAAATCTTTTTAATATAAACATTACAAATGCTTATTGTATGATAAGGGAAAAAGTAAATACTTATTTAATCATATGAATGAAGCATAAAGACGTTTATGATGATTTTTGGCAACCACTGATCTAGCAGATGATAATGATAAGGAAAGAAGAGAAGTACACAATTCAGATGAAACCCTAGTGAAAGAGTGAAAATATTTTTAACTTCAGACAGCAAGAAAGTTGTTTTTCAAAAATATTTATTAAACAGTTTACTTTTCAAATTTGCAAGGGGAATATGTTTTAAAATAAGTTACTTTCATTATTATTGTATGATATTTTAGGATTCTTGCGAAATTCAAAATAAATAATTTTACCTAACTCATGCATATATTTTGTTTATTTACTTAGAGCAATGGCTTCTCCGTTTCAAGGTACTGGTGGTGTTCCGCCCCATTTACCTAGTCACCAAGCATCTTTTCCGGGTACACAAGGTTTAGTTATGAGTTCTAATCCTGCCATGGTGCCTGTTGGAGTTCCAGAAGGTCAGACCGGAATGGAAACAACTGGAAGTATGAACCCAGGTGGTGCACAACAACCTCAACCCCAAAGAGATTTTAATATGGCCTTGTTGTGCAGAATTGGGCAAGAAACAGTACAAGAAATTGTATCAAAAACAACTGAATTGTTTCAAACTTTAAAAGGTTTACAGGTATGTTTATTGACAAACTCCTATTTTAATTACATGCATTCCCTTTTGTTTATTCATGTTTTCACTTACAATTTATTACAGGATTTACAGGCTAGCCGCCTTTGGTGACCAGCTGGTTCGCAATCCTTGAAAAATCTGACTTTACGAAAGTCCCGCTCGGTGGCACCTGCGACACCTTTTTCGCATTTCAGGTCCTACAACAGCCTATTGACATGTAGTGCAAATAGCTTTATTGAAAAATTTAATCACACTAAATTCTCGCTCGGCAGCACCTGCAGCACCCTCTTCTCATTTCAGTATCTGAAACAGCCTGTTCGCTCACCGTGTTATGATCTTTGAAAATTCTGACTTTAGTAAAGTCCTGCTCGTTGGCACCTACGGTGCCTCAACCCCTTTCTAGAACTTACAACAGCTTGCTCACTCATAGTGCGAATAGCTTTCAAAATTTTAATTGTAGCAAATTTTCGCTCTGTTGTGACTAATGCGCTGCTTTACGTTTTATAATTTGAAATAGCTTATTCGCTCACCATGTAAAAGACCTTTGAAGATTATGTTAATTAGAAGCTGAGATACAAAGATAATATGCATTTTTATAAAAAAGATTTGTGTCTGACTTATCCGTGGTTTTCTTAGAAACTTGCATAATTCCGGGCTATATAACATTAAAAATCCTTAGTACGAAATGTGAGCGGAAATCAGAATTTGAAACTCTGTAAAATGTAAAAGAATAAAAAAGTTCTGTGTTTTCCGTAGTTTTCTCCGAAAGTTTTGTGCGGAATTTCAACGGTTAATATCACTTTAGCAGTCTGCAATAAAAATACTTTAAAATATCTTTCGAATTATGCACTATCTATAATATTATATGAATATCTTTGATATATTTTACACTCAAAATGGCGAATCTATTAAGGGCGATTAGCAATTTCTGTTGAAATCCGTCTAAAATTTAAGAAATTTCAAAACTACTTTTTTTTCAGCTCAGTTCAGGAAAGAAAAAAATAGAAAAAAAAAGTATTCTGTTAAAAGTAACTTTTGTCTCTTACATAACAGAAAAAAAAAAAAAAATAATAATAATTTAAATAAATATAAATCTGTTTATTTATTTATTTTTAAAGCTTTTTAGAATTTTTAACTGCAGTCGATAAAGACACACGATTATCATTTCTGTTTAAATCTAACAGTGTCAGCTGCCAATCGGCTCCTTTTAAAATAAAAAAGGAAAAAATAATTTCACTTTCCCTTGAAATGTATTTGTTGCTATGGAAACTCTTTCTCAGAAAAAGAACTTGACTTTGCAAGAAATCCATTTATTACTGCCATCTCCCGCCCTTCTAATAGCAGAAACTTTTAAAATTTGGCACTGTTCAGAAAAATAAAAAAATTATAACTCATTAAGTTTTTAAAATATGGTTTAAATCTTTGCAGGTCTTTTTAATTTAATTGAGATCTATATACAAAAAAAAAAAAAAAAAATTATTTATTTATTTTGAAAAGATTTTGAGTTATAAAATGTGTTTTGGGAAAATATTGATGTTTCATAAAATCAAAAAATATCAAAGTCAAATGGATCGCTAAACCGTATTTTGTTAAAATTTTTATATGGTTTGAAAGAGGATTAAATGTCCTTTCCAAAGATGCCGACCGTTAAGGAATTCAACATTTACTTATTCGTAGAGGGCGATTCAAAAAGAGATGATCGAAAAAGGAGAAATTTTGGACTTTTTTAAAAATATAAAAAATCTATATTTTTCAAGAAAAGCTACAGTATTCGAATCAGTAATAAATGCTCTTTCTCATGGTATAGATGTATTTTCAATATCTCAAATCGTTTAAGAGGGATCGCTTAACAAAAACGCGTAAAATTTACACACTTTCCTCCTTCCAAAATCGGAAGACGTTCGGATGTGCTTCTAGAGTTGGAAAATAGAATGAGATTGCTTTTTAATTAGACATAGGTTGACATCTCTGCAACTAATTAAAATTTTTAAATTCTGTTTTCACTATCCCCTCGAGAAGGCTTCTGTGCACCAGTATGTCAAACTTTGCACTTCTACGTTCAGTAGGGGCTGAACACATAGATACTCAGACAGACAGACATCTTCTTTTATTATTATAGATACAATTATATGAAATAAGCTAATATTTGTAGGAGTCGATCAAGACAAAAAATGGGACCTTTTTGTTGCCTGTTCACAAAATTTCACATCATAAAGAAGGTTGCTCAAACCTCAACGAATTCAAATCCATATAATGGGTCCTTTTATAAAATACTGTACTTGCGAACTAACTGCATGCAGGGCCTGACTATCACATGGTCACCTGGGGCTCCGGTCACCTTGGGCTTTTTTAGTCATTTTATTTTGATAAACTAAATATTGGTATTTTGATATTATACATTCTTTATGAATAATAATATTCTTAATAAAACTTTAAAATTTAAGTATCAGCACTTAACATGTGATATCAGAAATAGAAAAATTTTGGTCGAAAACAAACTGGGAAAACAATTATAGTGCACAGGGTTAAAAATCTTCTTTTCTTAGTAAAGGCAGCATTTACCATAAATTCTTAAATATGTCGTCTATTATGGCACTTATAAGCATTATTTTACTATGATGAACTACCGAATATAATGTAATTGTGACACACAAGTTATTTATAACAGGGTGTGACTGTATTTTGCTTTGCAGTTACTATATGAATTTAAATGTATTCCTGTTTTTGAGTATTTATAAATATAAGGAAACTTTTTATCTTTAGCCTCCAAATGGTACTACTGCTAGTCTTACAGGACAAGAAGAAAGGAAAACAAAAATGCAGGAAAATCTCAGGACAATATCAACATGTTTTAAAAAATTACGTCGAATTTATGAAAAATGTAATGAAAATTGTGCAACTATGGAATATACACATATTGAAGTTGATGTAAGTTCATTTTATTTTTATTGAATGTTTTTTAGATCTTACTTCCCTTGAAAATTTAGGTAATTTGTTGCTTATTTCATAATTATTTTCATTAAAATTGTAACTAGAAGTTTTGTCTTTCATTGCTACAATTCTAAATTTTTCTTTTTTTTAATTAGTATACTAACAAATATATTATGGGTGCACAACCTTTTTGGCTGGAGGGCCACTCTCATTGAATGGGACATGAAGGACCACAGACGAGATAATATAAAATAATTAATCTAAGCAGATATATTTGCCGTGTAATATATACATACACACACAAATATATAAAGGTGCACATATCATTGTTAAGTTCCTGTATGTGTATGCAGAACTTTAATTTGTATCACGTTACTTAATATATAAATATACATACTATATATATATCCTTTTATAATAATTTTTAAATTAGCAAGTCAAATGAATCTCAAAGTGTTATAATCATAAAATTATTGAACAGTAAGTAAAAGAATTAAAGTATCGTATATAGTACAAAAAGGATAAATAAAATAAATAAAAGTATTATGCTTTGAAGAGAGAGAAAACAATTTGTATTAGGAGTCTCAAAAACAACTAGCACAAATGTAAAGGCAGAGAGGAGTACAAAAATAAGAGGGTACAAAAATAAGTAATTTTAGTGTAGGTAAGTGAGTATGAAAATACCTTTTTGAGGTACTGGATGATACTAGCAAGATCTCATAAACCCCAGATCAACCCCATAAATCATAAATGATCACCATCAGTATCACAAGCGGTTTTTACCAGTTCTACAAAATAAATAGGCATCAATCTGTCTTTTTTCATCATTTACGTCACCAGACACAAAATAAATTCGACTGACTGCACATCTAAAGTATTTTTTTTATGGAAATTAACTACTACTATAAATTTATGTTTCTTCATCATTAATTATAACACACATTATTACATTTTGGGGACAGAATTTTTCCTTTCAAAAAAGGGGGGAAGGAGGAGCATTTACTTATTGATTGTTACATTTTTCAGTTTTTAATCTTCTCTGACATATAAAGCTATAACCACTTACTAATAGATTATTTCATGATTTTTCCAATAAAAAAATAAGTAATATACTGTGGGTTACATTATTGAGAAATAGAATGGAAAATTTAGATCTCAAATAGAAATACATATAAAAAGCAACATTTTCATTCCCTACATTGCGTCCCCCCCCCCTCACCTTCAGTGGCTGGCTTGCATAGCTTGCTTTTTTCTTCAAAGTGTCTTTCCCTCTGTTCGGTGATTGATCAGATGGCACCATGATCAGTTCAAATCCATCGTTGGCTCATTGAAATTTATTGAATCCAAATTAGAAAAAAATTTCAATTCTTTCCCTATTTAATGTGCAAGTGTTGTTATTAAAGTTGGCAATCTTCTTGGCGTTATTAAAGTCAAGAGTTATATCGTGGTTAAGGTATATTTTCACTAAGGCAGTTGTGTATTTACCGTTTCTGATATCGGCCTGATGCTCTTTAATCTAAAATTTACAGATCAAACGACGGTTTTCCATATACAAGGTAATCACAAATACTTTTTATTTTATTGGATTTGTTGTTCATCCCCTAAGGGCCTTCATGACAAAATCTTTGCTGAAAAATATGAGGAAAGACATGTTTTCCTTATTCCCGAAATTCAAGAACAACACGTTAAGTATTTTTCAAGATATTCGACAAAACATAAAAAGCGAAAGCGTTACCATTATTTTGTCCAACACCTGTAGTATGACTTGTACTGGAAATTTATTAGAACAAATATGTAATAAAGAACTGGACGGAATTTATGTCAGCTGATTTGTGTTTTTCATACTATACTGTCCTAAATTTAATTACACTAGGTATGCTGTTGTGGTGTGTATATAATTTATAGATAATATACACAGGGTGACCACTAGTGAGGGAATCATGGAAAAGTCGAGGAATTTAAGTGAGTCTGGAAAAATCATTGAATAGTCAGGAAATTTTGATAAATTTTGTGGGAATAGCAATATTTGAAAACTTTTTTTTGTAAATTGCTAAATTGTTCACTAATTTTATGAAATTTTTGTGGGAAATAAACAGTGTAAGTCAGGGAAAATGGATATAAATAGTCATGGAAAAGTCGGGGAATTTGGAAAAGTTTTAATATTAACCCCCCTGTAATAAAGAACTGCTCAAAATTTAGTAAAAACATTGTTTTTCATTTAATGTAATTGATAGAAAACATTATTCAATATTAAAAAGTTCAAGAAATTTGCTGAAGAATAATTACTTTCTCATATCTATACCTTGGACAAAGTATGTTTGAACAGGGTTGCCACGCTATCTGGAAAACCTGGAATAGTCAGGGAATTCGAAAACTGACCATAAAAATCAGGGAATTTCATACAATGACTACTAACAAAAAAAAACAATTTTTCTACCAACATAGGGTCATTTTTCTATTTTTTTCTTAGCTTCTGCCATTTTTTTTTATAAACATCCCTAGCCTTCCTTTCCGCTTGTGAAAGAAATTTCTTATCTCGCTTATAAATAACAGATGCTATCACTGTATGTAACTTTTGTCATAATTTTTTTTTTTTTTTTTTTTTTTTTTTTTTTTGTGTGTGTGTGTGTTTTCAAATAGTACCATAATTATTTTGCCCTCAACACAGTCAATGCTCAATAAAAGGTTAGACTGGAATTTTCTTAGAACACACCTGTCAAACCTAGAAAAATCAGAAAAACTCATTCTCTTCTTTGAGTGGCAACCCTGTTTGAAGTACAATTTTTAATGCTGATTTTTTTTTTTTTTTTTCCTATAATTATGCATTTTGATCAGCACTTGTTTTTTTTTTCGTCTTTTACAAGCATAAGTTAAAAAACAAGTAATTGCAAGAAAATTAAATTTAAGTATTTTGATGATCAAATTAGGTTGACACTTGAAAAGTTTGATCAAGATTGTTGACTTTCAATGAATTATTTAATAATTTGTAATAAAATTTTTAATTTAATAACAGCCTTATATTTTTTATGAATGTAGCAATGGCGTATATTTTAAAAAATAAAGATTTTTTACTTTTCTCTACCCATATAGGATAGATAAAGTATTCCCAACAAACATGAGTCGTTGACCCATCAGTAGATGACTTTCAATGAATTATTTAATAATTTGTAATAAAATTTTTATTTAATAACAGCCTTATATTTTTTATGAATATAGCAATGGCGTATATTTTAAAAAATAGATTCCTTACCTTCAGTGATAAAGTAAAAAAAAAAAAAAAAAACTTTTTTCTGTCTCTCTCTTTTTTACTTTTCCCTACCCATATAGGATAGATAAAGTATTCCCAACAAACATGAGTCGTTGACCCATCAGTAGATGACTTTCAATGAATTATTTAATAATTTGTAATAAAATTTTTAATTTAATAACAGCCTTATATTTTTTATGAATGTAGCAATGGTGTATATTTTAAAAAATAGATTCCTTTGCATATTATTCGTTAGCCACTGTTAGCCCACTATAAAAACAAAATTGATGCGATAAATTTGCATATAATGACTTATTGCTAACCTTTGTGTAACTTCAAAGAGTATATATGGTTTTATTACATACATTAAATAAAGCAATGTCAAGGACTTATTTTGTCACAGGGAAGTATAAAAATAGTAAATAATAAATAACAAAATATAATTGCCAAATGTAAAATGCTATATATGGTCTGTATTGATCTATGTAGTTAAAAAAAAAAAAAAGTTACTGACATTTGAATCAGATGGTAATCACTATGAAGGGGTAATTCTTCTCAAACAATTTTATTTTTCCACTTGTAGCCAACCATTTTAGAAATTCTTGATGATACTGTAAGCCCATCCTTTTCATAATGTATCTAATCTATCATGTTTATTAAGTTCAAATTTTTAGGATTGACATTCGATTTATCCCTCAGAAAGACATTGATCATTAGAACTGTTGTCTTCAGGTCAAGGGTACAAATGCAATTATTATGTTGTTGGGTTGGGTTGAGTAACATCACACTAGAGCTGCCTAGTGAGCAGTTATTAAGGTGTTCTGCGGGACAGCTGTTATAGAGTCTCATAAGGCTTTCCTAAGAATAGAACAACTGGCCTCCAAACTCGATATTGATTTTGATGTAAGATTATTATCTATTCCTCCGAGAAACAGATCAAATCTATCAAAATGTGATCTAGAAATTTATTTAAAGATTACTGCTTTTTTTAAAAACCTATACAAGTAATATTATCATCTATAAATGACTGTTTTTTCACATAATTTATATCTATGTTTACTACTATTGTTATTATTTAAACAGGGTGGCTAGCAACCTGGAAATCAGGGAAAAATCAGTGAATTTTGCAGTGTTGAGAAAGTCAAGGAAATGTCAGGGAAATTGATTTAAAACTGCAAAAGTCACAGAAATTTGACTAATTCTTGAAAAAAAACTGCAAAATTTCATTTGCACCAAAGAAATTGTATTAAAAAAAACTTTACTTTGTCAAATGTGTCAAAATGAAAAAAAAAATGACATGGAAAAGTCAGAGAAATTTACCTGTACTTGTTCTAAATCAGTTTTATTCAAAAGTTGTTTAATTTTATATTCCTTTGAAGTCATGAAATGTCTATGAATATAGAACAAAAATTGAGTTTGTGAATGTATCAGAAAAGTAATCTTTTTGAATGAGAAATTTCTTTCTTTTTTCTTATTTTGACAAACTTCAACTAAATATTTGTTGTCAAGAAAGAAATTTTTTGTAGATACAGGTCAATATTAAGAGTAACATGCATGATTTCTATGTATTCTGTGGCACATTATCAAACTTTACTCAACTCTCCCTGCAATAAAATATTGAATTCACCATTGGAATGTAGGTATTATATTCAAACAAGGAGTTTTACCACCCCTTCAAACAGAAATATATGTGAAAGCAAACTGTTTCTAAAATTATTTTTAGCTGTTTTATTCATTTATCTTATCTTATCCCATAATCAGTAATTTGTCTTTATAGTATTTAAATGCAGTATAAGTGAAAGTTGCATGAGTGCCACACCAGATTGTTTTCTACATTAAATTTGTGTATGTGTTAAAAATAGGTAATGTATCGAACATCACAAAGTTAGTGTTGACTTAAGTGTACTTTTTGTGAAGTTGGTGTTATTAATTTATTGTTATTTTTATTTATATCTTTCATCTTAATACTCACTGTTTTTTTTTTTTTTTTTTTCTTTTTTTAAATCATTTTGTTTACATAAGTATCCGACCCTAAAGCAGAGTGTTTCAAAATTTGGAATGTGCATCGCAGAACAAACTGCTTTACTACAGATATTTAGAAATTAAGGGAGGGAAATTGTGAGTTATGATCTCAAGAATGGACATTCTCTTTTAATTATATAAACAGTTTATTAAAATATTTCTAAAACGGTTAATTGCTCTATCCAGCCTTGGTTTTTCTTTTTTTTTTTTTTTTTTTTACAGTGATTTGCATAAGTTTAAGACCAGTAGCCAATTTTCAGTATTTTAACACATTGCATCATTTGCACAGATTATTGTGTGTCATCTCATGTGCTGATTGCATCAGATGCATTCTACTGCTATAAATAAATGTGCCCAGCATGTTTATTGCCAGTTGTCTATTGGATTTCGTGCAGACAGTGCTGTTGTGTAATTATTGTAATGGGTAAAAACCTTCACTTACTGTTACAAAAAGTTCAGAAATATTGACCCTGCATAAAATTGAATTTTTTGAACGTCAAATAAGTTCGAGGGTAAATGTGAGCAAGACAGCTGTGCATCAAGCTTTAGTAAATTTAAAATTTTGGGAAAATTTGTAGACTTTAAGAGAAGCAGTCGCCCTAAAAAGATGAGTGCATGTGATGATCATGTGATAAGAATGGTCGTAAGAGATCCAAGAACCTCCTATAATACGATTAGACATTCTCTGGCTGCAAAAGGCACCAGCGTCAATTTTAGTACTATTTCAAGACGTTCGGCCAAAGATTTTGGTTTATCATCCCATAAACCTGCAAGGAAACCTCGACTTACTCCTAGTATGAAAAAGAAACAACTATTAATGTCCAAAAGTTTTCCCAAAATTTTAAATTTACTGGTCAGGGAGAACTTGGAAAAATCAGGGAGTTTGAAATTAGTGAAAAAAGTCAGGGAAAATTGCAAATATAACTCAAAAACCTGGAAAAATGATGATAGAAATGCTTTATGTGCAGCAATTTAAAATGTGCTGTGTTATTTTTTGTCATAAGCTATTTTTTTTTTTTTACGCTGTGAGCTATCATTTATGCCATAAATCAAATTATGTGACCTGGAAAGATCAGTGAATTTTATTTTTGAAATTGAGTGGAAACTATGTATTAGAAATGTACTATTCCATAAAACCCAAAAATATGTTATTAAGTTTAATTTGTGTACTAAGTCATACTATTATGCATAGTCTTTTGTTGTATGCAGTTTAAATTGCTTCATTTAGTTTAATTTAATAAATAATTCAGTTAATTAAAATATTTCTAACATCAGTGCATTGCTACACTACAATGTACAATTGATTATACATTAGGATCCAAGACATTATAATCTAGTTTTAATATATATATATTTTTTTTTTTTTTCCTCAGTGTTACGTTCTTTAATATTCTGTAGCATTTATTGCATATTAATGTTTTTAACATTTTTCTAGAGTTTAGTTCCATTAAAGGATGAGATAGATTCTCGACAAGAAGATAAAAAGCCGACAGAAGCTATAAAATATTTAACAGAAGAACACAGAGATTTAGTTGAGGTAATAAATTTTTAAATTGTGTTCCAATAGGCTTTTAATTGTTTATATTTTATTTCAACAAATTCACTACAAAAATTTTAAACATTATTAATGTTCATGTTTTGCATTTTTCAAAGGCCATCGTGCCCCTCACTGCCCCTTTTTTTTAGTAAAAAATGTGCCCTGTCCCTTTTTTTTTGTTAAGTAAAAATGTGCCCTGTACTTTTACAATCTGCTGTATATCTCATTGTTTTTTACAAGATATTTTGCTGTTTTTGCCGAAGAACATACTTTTATACTTTATCAGACATGAAATCAGACATCACATACCTTTTGCACAAATGCAATCTAAAAATTTCATAGAAAGTCGCTTTCAAGGAAGGTCAGTGTAATATCAGTCCGTTTCTCAGTGTGTGTGGCTCAGTTTCTCCAATGGCTTGCATACGGAAATAATATATAAAATACAGACCCTGTAGAAATTATATAAAGAGTACTAAAAATTGGCACCCGATTCTCAAAGGCAAAATAATTAGGTATTTTTGCAATCGAACAATATTGCAAAGTTCGGGTATCAGCTTTGAACAAAAAGGGGGTATTTTTATTGATGAGCGATAAAAATATAGCATATTTTAGCAGTTAGTTCTGTTTAAACTTAAAATTTTGTTGATTGTTTTTCATTTTACATATGCTGTGTAGTTTTCTTTCAAAAGTTTTGAGGATGTGCATTCAATTTTTCTTTTTTAAAATAATAATTTACTGCTCCTACCCCCTCCCAATAATAATAATAATAATAATAATACACCATTATCTATTTTATCATGTAATTATTGGAGAAAGACATAGTAGGTACATCATAGATTTATATATAATTTAATTATTTATGGAACAAAATTGCTTAAGGCATCTGTGTATTATTAAAGCATGCAATAACTTTAAAGTATTTGTAGATTATAATAATAATAATAATAATAATAAAAATTGAATAAAATTTATGTAAAAAGTAAATATGAAATTATATAAAGGGTTATATGGGTTTTAAAGGCTAAAAAAAGCATATATTTTCTCTCTCTCCCTTTAAAAAAATAAATAAATAAATAAATATTGTATTTAAAATTTTGAGCATATAAAAAGGAGCAACATTTAAACTAAGAAATTTTGGAAAATTCAACTGGTTGGTCCTGATTTCTGGAGATATTTCAAAAAAGCTGTGGACTCCATTTCTCAAAAAATAATTAACCATTCTTAATTTAAAAAAAAAAAAAAAAAAAAAAAAAAGAGAAAGAAAGAAAGAATAAAAAATTTTACTATAATATTAAAAATAAAATAAAATAAAGAGAGACAGAGACAGAGAGAATGCTTATTTTTTAATCTTTGAAATACATATAATCTCTTAAGTAAAAATTTTTTAATTGTAACTTGCAAATACTTAACAAATTAATTCCTAATAATTTTAAAAACACTTTTATAAAATTTCAACTCTTTCGGTCAAGTAGCTTTTGAACTATATCCAAAAAAACATATCTTAAGATAACAAAAAGTGAATTTAGCATTAAAAGCTAAAAAGTTCCAATGAGTATAATTGCTAAATTTTTTCACTGAATAACTTCAAATTTAGTATCTGATAATAAAATTTTCTCTAGAATCTGAATCTGAAATTGTGTGTTCTTATTAGAGGTTTTAACATCATTGCATTTTTTCATATGTAGATGGCCTTCTAAGCTTACATTTTTCACAAATAATAAAAATAGACATAAATCCATGAAGGATGAAACCTGACGTATCTCTCTGATAATTATTATGACTCTCTTTTTAATTAATTTTTATTTATCTGGAGGGGGGGAGGGGTTGTACATTGTATAAACCTTTATCTAAGAGGTAAAGAAAGTTCCCTTTTTAATAAATCCACCCTGTTTTTTTTGTTTTTGTTTTTGTTTTTTTTTAATGTGTACACTACTCATTATAATAATAATGCTTCCAGGACACTATATCAAAGTATGCAAAATCAATGGTAAAATTTGTTTTCATTTTTTGCTGTAATTTATCTTTAAGAAATTGTAAGCATAGTTAAATGATTTATTTTTTATCATTGTTATTATTAATCTTTAAATTAGCTCTGAGGCTTTGTATGTATATTATATCAAGGTTATAGTTTCTTTGTTTGATATTGATTCTTTTTTATTTATCTTCACATGTAAAAGTCTATTTAAATTCAAATATATGATGTGGACATATGCCACATGCTTTTCTTGTCTATTACTATACATATTGTTATAAAAATATTGACATTTTCATATGATAAATGGTTTGTTAAAAAAAAAAACGGGTGAAACTTTTTAGAAGCTATCGTTATATCCAGAGATTTTGAAAAATTCCTGTGTTATGTGTTGAGAACTCTCCAAATATCACTTATTATAGGTATAAATAAATACTTAAGTATTTATTTATGAGAACACATCCCTGAGAACACATCTTCTCTGAAAGGCATCCTCAGGATGTCCTGTGGATATAAGGGAAATCCTGTGGATCTCCTCAGGATGTTCTGTGGACAAGTGTGTTGTTAGTGTTGCAATAACAGCCTTTATAATATATTATTAATAAGTCTGCTGTTGCCATTCATTTTGCATTCAAATAGCAGTTTTTAGGGTTTCTGCATATTAGGCAGTTTCACCTCTGTGAACAAGCAGGTTCTGATTGATGAATGCACTTTATTCAACAAATAAGTAATCTAATAAAAAAATATATTACAAAAGTCTTGAAAATATTGTTAGGTACGCTGCAGAGAACAAATCTGTACTAATAAGTATAAAGGATTTAAGTCCAAAAATGTCGATTTTGAGTTAAGTACATAGTCAGACCCAGAAAAAAATTCTCTATCGATTGGTATAAAGGATTTAAATCCATGTCATTTAGTCTTTGAGAAAATTCCTTGGTAAAAAAAGATTCAAATCAGAAATTTAGCACTAATCTTTGTATAAAATATTTAATTCATTTTTTTTCCTTTTATTAAATGAAGGTTGACAATCACTGAACGGTATAAAGGGTATAAATCAACATAATCCCTCTTTCCTACTCAATTCTTCTGATTAGTTTTTAGTTAGCTTAACTTTATTTTTCGTTGCCTGAAAAATCAAGAATATGGACTTAAATCCTTTATAGTTATCAGTACAGAAATATTGCTTATTCAGAAACGGTAATCAACAGCTTGTTCATGCAATTTCTCAGTCAAATTGAGATAGGGTTGCAGAATTCAGCACTATTTTTTGCAAAATTTGATCGCTGAATTCACCAATTCACCAAGAACATTGCACAGTTGACTTATGTTGGAATCAATAGACTGCTATTATATCTTTGTGTCTTTACAAACATACATTTTCACTGTTCTCAGTAACAAATCAAATTAAATAATATTATAGTTTTAAAAAATTAAAGAACACAGCTTTTATAGAAATGTGAACTAAAAAGCACAAAATATCTATCTTAGTATTAAAATGCAGGGTAAGAGAAAATCGTGTGAATGACACACCATAATATTTACATAAATTTAAATCTTTAATTAAAATAATTTAGAATCAAACAAAAACCATTTTTAAAAAATCTCCCCTGACTGGGCTCGAACTCTAGACCTTTAGGTTCGTAGCACGGAGCTTTACCTCACAGCCACAGCATTCACGTAGGGAAAGTCTTTTTTTACAATATAGATTTTTTGTTTGCTCCCAGAGCGGTTACATACATACAAACATACATACAGGTGAAGCTAATAAAAACGTGTTAAGTTTTACCTTCTATAACAATATCAATAAGTTGGCTCTATTACGAAGTTTTGTTTAGATCTCTAAATCAAAAATTCATAATTATAAAAATTTTTGAGCTGTCATGTATATCTCAAAAACAAAAATTCATATTAATAATCTAAAAGGTGAGTGCACAAAATAAACAAATTAAAAATAAAAACAAATAAATTAAAAAAGGAATAGAGTGGAGTTACAACTGTGATTGAATGAAAATTCACTCAATAAATTTGATTTTATTATTATTTTATTCAGAATGTAAAAGTTAAATAAAATATATACAAAAGTTATTTTAAAAAAATCATTATTATTAAATATATTTTTTTATCTATTTTCCAGTGGAATATTTTAATATGCTTTGCTCTTCATAACATCATGATAATAAACTATTATGGCACTGTCTGTTGTTGCAAACATGGGGGGGGGGGGAGGGGGAGAGAGAAATTTATGCTTAATTAAATAAATTTGAATAATAGCTTAAATTTTATAAATTCTAAGTCAGGGAAATAGAACATAATTTTTTGTTATGAAAGCAGAAAAAGTACTTCTTCGTCATTATATAAAATTTTAATTTTAAGCTTTTTTTTTTAAATTCAAACTGAAATTCAAACAAAATTTTAAATCCATGTTAGCAGGAAATTCTTTTAGTTTTCTGCATAATTTACCTATGATTTTAATTTTATTATTATTATTATTATTTTGCATCTTTTTATTTCTTAACTTTTTGTTTAAACATCAGATATATATTAATCTGAATTAATATTTACAAAAATGAGGGTTGTAAAGGACTTTTTTTTCCCTCCTTAACCCTTTGTTGCATATTAATCACCTGGGAAACTTTAAAGGAAATTATTGTGTTTTTCCTATTTAAAATTGTACCAGAAATCAGGGAAAAAAAATTGTTTCATCAAAATTTTGTTTATTTAAAAAGTTACAGTTTGTGCACTGTAGTGGACAGTATGCATATAGAAACTGGACATCTAAAGTAGAAGTGGTGAGGAAAATAATAAAAGCAGCCACTTTTTTCATCGATACACAAATGAACTTTGCATTTTACGCATGAATATGTAGATTTATTTGAGCACAATTCCCCCATACATCTTTGAGCACTATTTGATGTTTGTCTAGCAAAATGATCCACTCCATCGTAGAGGACAGAGCTTGCTTTGACTGACATTTCTTTTTGTAGGTTTTTACACTGACATTGGCCCTTGTTAACGTAAGTCTTTCTGTATCTTGCTCGTCAATTACTCTTGACACTTCTTGTATTAGTCCACTGGCAATGGACATTTTTAAAAATCCTAGTTGCATAGAACATTGTGGTATGACAGCTTTGTAAAGAAGCCAAGAATTTATCACGGTAACATCTATAAAATGAAATAATACACTTTTGTACCAGTAAAATGGACAAACGAAAACAGTTCTACATTAGCCTATGTTCATAACGTCCATTGTAGTTGACAAAAAGAAAAATACATCAATTTTCATGAAAAATAGCATCTGAAAATAAGTGTTCGATTCAAAAATATTCTAAAATGCCAAAAATTACTAATTCAAAATAAAACAGGTTTAGCACTTATATATGATGTTTACAATGAGAAATCATACTAACTTGGAAGTAGAGGTTGTGATGCTATTTTCAAACTAGCAATGCAATCTGAGATTTTATATTATGCTGTTATCTATGAGCAACAGTTGAAAGCTGAAATAATACAGAAAGAATAAACATTGAAACAAAATCTGTAAAACCATTTGTGTGAAAGGAAAAAAATTTAAACTTTTATCTACTACAGTGGACATGATGCAACAAAGGGTTAAGGTTTCTTTATTAACTTTCAAATGTTGGTAGGCCCATCACCATCAGTGACTGAGAAGTCTAGCTCTTATAACTAGTAGATGGAAGGTGCTGGGTTCAAACTCATGTTACACTTGTTGTAGAGATTTTTGAGTTAATTATTTTTAATATAGTCATTTCTATACTCTTTTAAACAGTTAAATTGTTTTTCGAGGTGAAGTTTTTATGCGAGACATTGCAATTTGTTTTTAGTAGAACAAATATCTAAAAGAGTGGCATAAATTAATTAAATAATAGAAATTAGCTTCATCTAAAATCATACAGTTTGGTAACACATGTTTATGTTGATAATATTTTAGATAATTTTATATTTATGATTTTGAAATGTAGAATTTTAAGATAATTTGATACAAAAAATATATGTATATATATATATATATATATATATTAAATGCGATGTTTTTAAATTGTATATTGATTTTTTTTATTTTTTATTTTAACTACTATTTTGCATGTTTGACTACTGTCTGAACATTTTGTATGTTACTTGTTTTGTACTATTTAAATTTGTTTATATAAATTCTATCAGTTTATTTATATATACATTTTATTTTATTCTAGCAAGTTATGTTAAAAAATAGACAACTAAAAGAAGTCATTGACAACTTAAGAACTTTTATATGGGACATCAATACAATGCTGGCAGTTAGAAAGCCTTAGAGATAAAAAGACTACATGTATCAATCTTCATTCAAAAGAAAAATGTCCCTGGTCATCAACACATCAAGTTTTTATATCTGTAAATACTGAGTAAAATGAATGAATAATAACTTTTTTACACTTTGATACTTTAAAACTTATTGTCATAATTTTTTTTTAATTCTGCAAATATTTGATAATGCTGAAATTTTCTTTTTGTGATTGGAAATGTTTTAGAAAATCTTATATTTTTGAACTTATAGAAATTTTTTACATCTTGATGCTACGATTATTTCATATTTTAGATTAATCAGGATTCACTCTAGCATAGTAACATATCAATAAGTCATTAACAAATATCATCAAATTTACACACGTGAATGACAAAATTGGTCACCAAAAATTTTTTTTATAAACCGGTTTCTTTCTATTATGTGTATTGATATTTACCAAATGTCAGTAAAGAAATCTGTTTAGAAATCGACACCTGTATCCACGTTTGTAATGATCGATAGATGGCACTTTTTCAGCTTTTGTTGTTAGTAAATATAATAGCCGCGTGTATTTATTATTGTTTTATTTGTGTTACTACTTAATATTCGTGCTATAATTTCTTCGCCATTACATCATGGAAAATTGATTGCTTTTGGAAAAAATATTTCTGTTTATTCTAAATTTGATCGGAAGTACATTTTTAACTGAAGCTGAACAAATATTAGTTTCAAATCATCTGATTAATTCTTTTACTTCCATTAGCCGAAGCAACTGAAATTTTAAATTTGTCATTTGGAAATAAATGGAAGCTTAATTCTGGATTTCTTGATCCTTTGGAGTTACTGTAGTACACAACAGTAACACACAACAGTATGTGTTAACTTTTTTACCGGATTTATTCATTTTTATTCAATAAATATATGTGAAACTAAACATCGGCAAGCAATGGCGTCTCGACGAAAGCCGAAAGCTATTCATGTTAATTGTAATTTCACCTTAGCCCACCAGAGGGCGAGTATTTCATTACAATCGCGGATAGTTAAAAAAAGTTTTGAGCTCCTATTTCTGTAGTTTGGTAAAAATTTTAATAGCTGAATTTCAAGATTTCTTTTTATGTTTAAGGTTGAACCAGTGTTACTTTCAGTCTGTTGTCTGTCTTACATTGTTACTTTCACACTGCACTCGTGCCTATTTGTTTTACCTGATGAAGAATGTTATATTATTTTGACATGAAACTTTTTTTCCTCTCAATTTATGGTGTTTGCTTATTGTTTTAATATTTATGTACCTGTCTCATGGTTCATTTTAATTGTAAGTTGTTAGAAACCTGTCTCCTATGAATTATATGCTGAAATTAATTATTAAAATTAAACTTTTCTCTTTGTGAAAGTCAGTATTAATAAAGTAAAAATATACAGGCAGGTTGTATGAAGGGTATCTTAGAATTAAACTGTTTCTGTTATTTTGGTGTAAAAGCAGTAAAACTTTGTACAAATCTCAGCGCTTCTATTTATTTTTTTAGATCTCTATATCATTATTTAGTGGCCTTTTTGAATCACTAAATTATGTTATGCTGGTGTTAACCCTACTGCTAATTTTACTTTTAATATATTAAAACAAAAAACTGTTTGTTAATTATAATTTTATTTATTTATAAATAAATAAAATTGCATACAATATTTAAGCACGCAGACTCAGCTCAATGATTTAATAAGAAATATAATGACATTAGTTTGATGAGATTATTTTATGGAAAAATATATTTTTGAAGGAATTGCATTATCAGAATCTTTGCCAGTGTCATTTTAAACCTAGCATCTAGCAATACTCTAAAGATATATACAGGATATGAATTATTATCATAAAAATCACAATCATAAAAAGCATAATCGAAATAGGTTTTTTTTTTTTTTTTTTTTTTTTTTTTAACTAAAAATTGTGCCAAAATAAATAATCATCGCCAACATGGCAACAGAAATTTAAAAGTCACTTAGGGGGTCCTATACAAAAACTGTACTGCCTGCAGAAGTAGGAAAACTGGGTCGTGAACCATGAATTTTATTTTGAAACCTTTCTTTAAACGATTTATGTTTGTTGCACAATATTAATTTGGTTCTAATAATAATTTGGCTTCTGGAAAATTAAAATTTTAATTAGGTGGTGAAATTTGCATTATATTTATGAGTTTCAAATTTTAAAGTTAAATAAGAGAAGAAATAAAGTGCGAAAATTTCACACAGGTTTGCTGGTATTTTCCTTTTTTTTTTTTTTTTTTTTTTTTTTTTTTGATGTATTAAAGTTAAATAATAATAATAAGTTTGTTACTAAGCAGTAACAATCAAAAAATAATATAACCAGGCAGTAACACTATACAACCCAACCAGAAAATTTCACTGTGCATTTTTTCTCCAGTTTTGTTGCTATTTATCACACTTAGTTTCTTTATTATATTGTTTCAGGTATGATTTTTTGTTTTTCCCCTGCTTTAAACCAGTTTTGGGTATATCCAAAATTCAAGCCTGGCTTTTATGCTTGGTACACAAAAAATGTTAAAGGCGTTTAGTAAATGATTAAATAATTTATAAAACAAGGGATTTTTTAATAAATTAGTCTTTACTATTAAAAAAAAAAAAAAGAAAAATCAACTAATATTTAAAAATTAAATAATATAAAATAAAAACATACTGATTCTATGACTGCATGCAAGACATCGAAATTTTTAATATTAAATATACCATATTTATTTATTTCTTTTTAATATATCAATTTATATATATTTGACATTACAAATAAAACTGTATGATTAATTAAATTATCTGTTTTTACTCACTGTAATTTATTGTATAATAAAATTGTTTTCTTTGAAACATAAAGTTTTCATTTTATTCAACTTTTTTTTTCTCTCTCTCTCTCTTTTAAAAAATATTAAGATGTTCCAGCATTTTGTAATCATTAGCTAGAAATTTGCATTAAATGTCTATTTATTTAAATTCTCACGTTATATCCTCACATCTGAAAATATGTAAAAACATAAAGTTGGAAATTTTCACAAATACCCTAAGTTCCCATACTCATTGTATAATAGGAAACTAAAAGCATTCAATTAAAACTATTTAGTAGTTTTCATGCAATATTATAAGAACAAGACGACTAAAAATTCATGTGATTTTTGCATGCATTAGTTTGCTATTGCATCTTTATTTAAAGTCAAGGTTCAAACTCATCAGGGAAAACCTGGAATACTCAGGGAATTTGGATAATTTTGTTAAAAAAAGTCAGAGAAAATAAAAATTTTCGTTAAAAGTCAAGGAAAAATCGATTATAAAACCTGGAAAAACAAATATTTCTTTTCCCTCAAATTATATTTTTCTTGTTTAATTTCATATCAAAATTCAAATGATTAAGTATCATAAAAATACACATGTAAACAATGATTTCTACTTGCATGTCTATCATGATCGGCAGTAACATGACATCATACAGTGGAAGTAGATGTATTTTCCCCTACCTAGAGGAGTGTTTCTTGTAATTTGTTGCTAATATTTTCTTGAAAACTATCTGGAAAACTCAGGGATTTTTTTTCTCATATTTGAGCATGAACCCTGAAAGGCAAGACCTTTTTCTCCATTTGCCCCCCCCCCCCTCCCCCGCCTTCTAAAATCTCCAAATATAATAACAATTTTTGAGTTCTACTACGTTTTTAAACACTTAACATTGTGTACTATAGCTTAACTCTGCTCCAAAAAATTTTTCTGGCTATGGCTTTGATTAAGGGGGTGGTAGATGTAATAAATCTTTTTTTTTTTTAAGTTACTGCTTTAGAGTTAAATTATGAAAATTTGTATGCATACATATTGAAATATAATAAAGTCAAGTATGTTAAAATTTATTAAAAACTACCTAAATTTTAAAAAGTTTAAAATTTTTTAATATGATTTTTACTAACAAATTTTCACCTTTTCCCCTCGATTATTATAGTTTCACAATAAATTTCAAATATATTTGGGTATTATTTTGTAGATTCATTGGTAAGTTAAATTTTCAAAAATATTTTTATGTTTGAATGCTAAAATTTAATACAAATTTTTAACATTTGAACATATATACATATTTTTTAAATAGCTTATCAATCAATCCACAAAATAATATCCAAAAGTTTTTAGAATTTATTGTGAAACTCTAATAATGTAAAATCGAGGGAATAAATTTTAAAAATTACTTAGCAGAGAGCATTAAGAATAAATAAATAAAATACTTTGAATTTTATTTATTTGTTTATTTTATTTAAATACCTTTTAGGAAATTTTACCATAATCAATATTACTATACTTTAATAGAAAGTGATTTTTTTTTTTTTTTTCAATAAAGTTTTGGTTATTTAATGCATTTTAATAAATAAAATGCTTTCTGATTGTAGTGAATGTTTTTACTGAGAAATTTGATTAAAACTTTTGCAAACTATCACAAAATTTGTGAAAGTAAAATTTACACCATTAAATTACATAAATCTGTGAAATCACACTTCCCCCCCCCACACACACACACTGCTTTGGATGTCTCTAATGTGTTTTGATGCGATAAATTCAGTAATGCATGTCTTTTCTTCCTATTGCATCAGGGTTTTTCACAAAGTAAGGATGAAAATCTCAGAAAAATTTATATAGAGCCTATAACAAATTTGAAGCTTTTTATGCATAAAACACATTAAAATAGGCTATAACATTTTACCTTTAGAATATGTTACTTTACATCGAGGCTTCATTTAGAGCTATAGAATAATAATAAAGGAAGAAGGAGCATGCCAATACTCTAATGCTTACAAACCCCTTCTAGTGAAATGCCAGCAAAAGCTACTTTAGCTGCTCTCAACCTTGAAGTAGGGCATCCATCCTCAGCGCATTTATCGCTGTTTGTTGTGGGTGCTGCCTCACTGACTGATTGACAGAGAGACGAAACAATTCAAAAATCTCGCCAACCAATCAGATTGAAGCATAGTTACAACCCTATACCCGACATTCCTGGATTTTACAAACCGAAACCAAAACATATACGCTCCTTCTTCCTTTATTATTATTCTATGTTTAGAGCTTCTTCCCTTGTGTACTGCTTGGGGGCCTTGAGGGGGATTATAAAAACAAGACAAACAAGTTTCTCATAAAGTTTTGAATTTTAACAACATGATTATTGATGAAGGTTTTTAACTTTCACAGTTCTGTTTGGATCCAAGCAAGAGCTATCTGCAAGTCCATGTAAAGGTAAAAACATGTTGATGACTAATTTCAAAACTTTTCAAATTTTTACCATTAACCCATTTTTAGCCGAACTTTATTTACAGTGAACTCTCGTTAAGACGGACCTGTTTAAGATGGATTTCTCATTATTACGTACAAAAACAGAATCCCCAGCTAAGGTCTATAGGAATTGCATGTAATAAACATCACTTTATACGTACAATTCATTCGTTAAGATGGACATTTTCCCCCCTCAAAGCTTACTTTCTTCGAAAAAGAGTCAGTTCCCAATATCTTTTCAAATTCAATATATATATTATATATATATATTAACATGAAAAGGTTCAATTATAAAAGGTTTAATCATTTTCACTCTGTGCTATTACACTGTGGGAGGTAAACAGTATTGATTGACAGTGACAGTTGAAGTCAACAATTTGCACCTGTCCCCACTTCTATTGTGGAGACATAGCGAGATTTTGTTATCAAGTTGTACTATATGAAGAAAAGAAGTTTTGAAAGTAAATCGGTTTCCATGCTTTTATATTTTTAGTGAATAAAAGGGTTTGAGAAAACAAATTTTCATTTGTGTTATACTGTGTATGTGTACATAATAGTGATTTTAGAGTTCATATAGCACTTCAGTTTATGAACTCCTGTTATAATGGACTCTCGTTAATATGGACAAAAACTGCTGGCCCTTGATTGTCCGTTTTAACGAGAGTTCACTGTATTTATTTATTTATTTTTAAACAACTCTTTAATGTAATATATTATTTATTAGGATCTAGTAAATCATCTAATAAAGTTTTTTTTTTTTTTTTTTTATATACATTCAGATAGATCTTGGCTAGCTGCCAGCTTGATTTTAATTTAAAATAACAATGCGAAAGCTTTTAAAACAATCAATACTGCTTATTATGTCCTGTGTACAGGACTGTGGCTAAAAATGGATTAATTTGGATAAAAACATCTGGTAAGTTCAAGGTCGAGAAATAGAAACACTTTAAGGGTACAACTTGTGATTTGCTACTGATCAAATTACGCATAATGTTAGAATAAGAATGGTGAATAGATTGGATATATATATCTGCAACATAAGCTGACGAGAATACATTAGCACATCTGTGTAAATTTATCTTTTGCCCTTCAGATGTTAAAAAGTAATCATAAGATGATCTAGATCTTTCAACAAGGTGGCAAATTGTAACCAAGATTGTACAAGTAGGCTTGAAATGTCTGTTCAGTCTATTTTAATCTCTATAATTCTGGCATAAAAACTTAATAATAGGTCCTATAAGGCCTATAAAATTGAAGATTTGAACAATATTGGATAAAATATTTCTTTTTCTCATAGTCTCTAATTGATAAATTTTTATTTTAAATGTAAAAGTATCCAAGTTTGGCTTCTAAATGATCCCTAGAACTTAGGTTTCTTTGCCAGTAAATGTGTAATCCGCTAAAATTTTTTAGTGACAGTGTCAAGTAATAGGGCATGATTTGCATTCCATTTATGTAAATTCATTCCAGCGCATTTTAAAAGGTGTATAAGCTGCTACTAAAGCTCCTTAGCAGATTCCAAAGTTTTTTCTCCACTATTAACATCGTCCATATAGGTATCATCATTCAAAAGAACTTTGAATGTTTTGTGTAATTTCTTCCAAAGCTAATTGTTTTAAAGATTGAATAGACAAAATGGAAGCACAAGCAGTGCCCTAAATATGGTATTGAGCTTGTATGTTTCATCTTCTGAATTAGCAATTGGTTACCACAATATTCTTAATAATTTTGTCTGATCTTCATTTATTTATTACCAATACATCTTCTCAGTCTGCAAGAAATACAAATCAGTGTTTTCTAAAATGAATCATAATTTCATTATGTCTTCATTTACTAAACCTTTCAAACATGATATCATTGAACAAGATTCCATTATAAAAAGATCAAAACATTAAAAACAATGTGAAGTTACAGGATATTTTTTTCTGGACAATATGTGCCATGTGTGGAAGGTAATAACACATACATTCTTCTACGTTATTAGTAACTTTTGTCATACAATTCTGTGTTTACTGTGCTTTTTCATAAAATCACAATAATGATTTTGCATTAACTTCCTTAACTTCAAACACATTGTTACTATGAATCTTCTTAATTTATCTCTATAATAGGTTTCAAAAACTGTTTTTCATATAACTGATCTTTCTGCCTGATTGGATGCAATTCATTTTCAACAATTTCAATTTTCCAAAATTTTTGAATATCTTCATCAAAATTATTCGATAAAACTGCAAAATGTTTTTTGACATTCATTTTTCAAAATTCCAGACATACAATGACCAGACACTATTTTGAAATTGTGAAATTTTTAAGTTATCAATTTTTAATATTTCATAAAAGAACTCTACACTAATCAAGACATACTTTGGTTGATTTTGCAAATTTAAGGTCTGCAAATTCCAGACCAAATGGCAAATTTAAATTATATCATGCAATAGCACTATTTCAGTTATTTCATGTGTGATTAAAAATTCAACTGATTTCTTAAAAGAAATAACCATGAAAGAAATAAAATATCCATTCATGTTGATGATTTAACAATAATAATATTTCTATTAGTCAGTGCCTGAAATGTAAACATGACATTTATTTTTCATTAATCTCAATTAGCAAGTTTCTTTGTGATCAAAAATGGCATTTACTTCTGCAATCTAATAAACAACAAACTAATTTTTTTTTTCATTCAAATTTTTGTAAGTTTGTGGTATTTGTTTGAAAAAACATCTTACTTACTTCTGTTGACCAAATATGAGACATTTACAAGCAGCAGTATTATCCAAGATTAATGATATTATTTTTTCACCAACTAAATTTAATGGCTCTATTAAGCTTTTGACTGATGAAATAAATAAAAAAGTACCGACATTTCAGAGCAAGAAATTTTTTATTTTATTACTATTATTATTACTACATATTATTGAAATCATGTAGTGAAATTATTTCTTCAATATAACAAATAGATGACAAAGATTAACTGAGCTGAATTGGATAATAAACTCAGTGCATTTGCAGAAATAGAGGATGAATCCAAAAGATTAGTCGTAAGATCAAGAAAATTCTTACTTCCTTATAAGGTTAACTGAGGTAGCACAAAGATAATAGCCAATATAAAAATATAACATTGAAGAATATAAAATGACCCCCCCCCTCTAAAAATATTCACAGCTATTTTTTTCTGATATCTGACAATATTGCCAATATTTTCTAATATCAAAAAATATCACATTCTGACATATCAAACATGACGCAAGTTCAAAAACAACATGGATTCCTTTTATAATTTTGACATGTATCTACATCTATGTATATATCTCTCAATATCCAAAAAATATTGCTTGTCGAATGATGAAAATATTGCAGAAAGTTACTAAAATAATATTTTTACGGACATTAGCCAATATGAGCAAATATTAAAAATAAAGCTTTAAAAAATTATGCTTCTTAAAAAAATATTTTATAAAAATTTGTTTTTCAAAATATTATTTTGGGGTCATAATAGTTATAAGTAGAGAAAATAATTATTTTAAATGCTTTTTAGTAACAATTCAATTATAGATTACATCTGTCAATATCGATAACTATTGTAAGTTTGATGTATGACATTCAAAATATCAACCGCAACCAGTATTTGTAGGATATTGGGCAATATTTTTGTGCTACCTGGGAAAAAAAGTGAAATTCATTCTGATTTTAATGAACCAAAGCTAATAGCTTAATCAACAATTTCAAATTACCAGAAATTCCTTAACCAAAGTTTGCAGAAAATTATTATGATTGGTACTACTTTAAAGATGAATTTACAACATTGATACAAATGCTAAATTAACTAAAAGCTTACCTTAATTGTTATTCATTTAGATCAACACTTGACAGACATGTGCTAAATTGCTAGATTTTACATTACTTTTATGTTTTTTTTTTTTTTTTAATTGAAATTCCTATCTAAAATAATTACTGTATTTTCTGGCTTATAATCTGTAGGTTTCTTAAATCAATTTCACTCCAGAAATTTTAATTAACCGGCAAAAGTATTTTTAAACGAGCTTTTGTTTCATACAAATATGGTTTTGTTTATGAATTAAATTTTCCGGTATAAAACTGATTTGTGTGACCTGCGAATTATAGACTGGGAAATACAGTTACTTCGACATGTTTAAAAATAATAATAAAGATTAACACTGATGATGATTTTTATAATTTGCTGTTAGAAGCTTTAAAAGAAAAATTTAAAACAAACAAATGATTTAATTTAGAAATTTATACATCAAGCCTGAAAGTTCATTTCAGAAAATTATGGAGTGGAAGGCTGATTTTCTATACCAACTATGTGAAAAATACCAGAGCCGGGAATCGAACCCGGGCCTTCCGCTTATAAATTTCTAAATTAAATTGAAAATTTCATGGTCTATTGGAGTTGTGCCATGATTAATAATGTCACTTGATACAGCTGTGTTTGCAGATTCGGTGACTTCACCAACAAATGTTATGTGAGAAATGCCTAGCTGGTAATCAGCCAGGGTAGCTCAATGGTTTGGGCATCCGCACGTAAAGCGGAAGGCCCGGGTTCGATTCCCGGCTCTGGTATTTTTCACATAGTTGGTATAGAAAATCAGCCTTCCACTCCATAATTTTCTGAAATAAACAAATGATTGTTAATAGTCATTTAAATGAAACATTAATTGTGAAAAACCTAACACAAGATGTAGTAAAAAGTTTAATAACTGTAGTAGATGGTTGTCAAAAGCACATTAGAACCCTTTAAACTATAGGATTAGAGTTAAAGGCATTTTTGGAAGTATTACTCATTAATTTAATCCTTAAAAAGCTTGATGAAGAAATTAAAGAGCAGTATGAGTGATTGATAAATTCTAATTACCCACTTGCACAGAGTTTATTAGGTTTTAAACAGAAACATTGGTTTTAGAAAATTTACAAAGTTGTTAAAGCATTTAATTTGTGATAAAAATCCTAAGAAATAACATTTCTTATTAAGAATAATTCATATAATGATTATGATTGTGTGCTTTTCAAAACAGAATCATTCAATTTCCTTTAAAGTTAAATAAATATGGTTTCTTAATTGTAAACAAGTTTCACACCTTTCTGCCTGAAATGCCTTCACAAAATCTTAAATTGTAAATCAAAGATGAAGTATACCATATTACCTTATCTATTTATAAACTATAAACAAATTACCTAATAAAGTTCTAGTGTAAAGAGTGTGCCAAGTTTGGCATTTTTCTGCAATGGCAAAGTGAGCAACAATAAATATCATGCCTAAAATAAGGCATGCATTTTCACTAGTAATAAAGTTGAAAGTTTTTATTACAGGTGGCTCAAAACAATGTAGTTGTTATTGAATTTTAATCCTACTTGTGATTTGTGTACAGATAAAAAGAAATTAGCTAACTTTTAAACTTTTAAAACTTTTTTTTTTTTTTTAATACTGCTTTTTTTCAAATTCTACATTAGTCACACTAAAGTTTTATTGAAAGTCCTATTTAAAATTATATAATAATCCCAACATGTTAAAAAAGAAAAGTAAAAATTATATAAAAAGTATGAAATAACAAATAGAATATTATTTTGCATGATGAAGAATATTTTGAATTTCATCGTTACCAGCTAATTTTTACTGGCAGTGAAATTTATCCATTTATTCATCCATTTTGAGTGGCACTTCTATTTTTCATTCATTAAGGGACTACATGTGTTTTGTTTCATATTTTCTCTATTTGTTTTTAATATAATAAATAAAAAAATATATTTAAAATTTTGTGCGTATAAAAAAGCAACATTTAAACAATACTGTATAAAATTTTCATTAAAGAAATTGGAAAATTCAGTCATTGCATCCTGATTTCCAGAGACCAGTCAGAAATGCGGTGGACAGGATTTCTCATGCACCAATCTTATTGAAATTTTGCACGCTTTAAAACAGAATTATTTGTGCTTGAAAGAAAGATCTTTCTTTCTTTCAATTACAACTAACTTTATAAGGTTTATACGTGGGGTAAAATGTACTGAAAATTATACTATTTTTGCATACAACTCTGCCAAAAGACCTTCATTCAAGCACTAATGAATTTTATTTTGGTTGGAGAAGTGAGCAAAATTTTAATAAGATTGGTGGATTAATTTTTGAGGAATTGTGTCCACTGTGAACTATATTAATTAAAAACGAAGTGTTGAATTAATAAACTAAATACATTAAAAAAACTTTACTGACTTCGTTGCTTGCCGTTAAACTTTTCCACCGGGTTCCCGGTTCTCGTCAGATGGCCTCCTCTGTGCGTGACAATAGGAACACATGCAATGACAGCGGCACAGTAGCTCCGGACAGAACGTGGCGCCACGTTTGTAAAGGTAAAGACCATCACAACAGTCCAAGTCACACACAGAGGAGGCCGTCTGATGAGAACCGGGAACCCGGTGGAAAAGTTTAACGGCAAGCAATGAAGTCAGTAAAGGTTTTTTCATGTATTTAGTTTAGTGTGTCCACTGTTTTTCTGAAGGGTATCTGGAAACCATGTCCAACCAGCTGAATTTTCCAAATTTTTTAATGTTCTCTTTTATATACTAAAAATCTTGAATAAATATTTTTATTATATTTAAAAAAAAAAAGGAAATATGCTTTTTTCTAACCTTCAAAACCCATGTAACGTCTTAATTTTTTTTTTTTTTTTTTTTTTTTTTTCTAAAGGAAAAAAATAACTAGCAGTTACTGTAAAAAAATAATCAAAATTTGTGAATAATCAACACTAATGAATGCCTGAAAACAAGCATCAAAACTGTTTTTTAAAAAGAAAGCAGGTTTAAAAGCAGTAATTAAAACAAAGTTTTTTTTTTTTTTTTTTTTTTAATTTAAAAAAAAAAAAAAAAAAAAAAAAAAAAAAAAGAGGAATAAATGAATGAAATTTTTGAATTAACAGATAGTTGAAATATTGAATTACTAATTGTATCTACTAAACAATGTAAACAGTAGGCGATGTAAGTTGAAAATACGTTAAATATATATATATATATATATACATCCACACAATTTTTAAATAATTATAATTTTTATATGGTTTCCATGTAATTTGATCAATTAGAAAGTTTTCATTTTCCATTCAACAACACCAACACACAAAAAAAAAAAAAAAAAAAACACGTAACTATATTTTAAAAACAAACTGAATTACCATATTTCTTCATTGGAGATAGGGATTATACACGAATTGATAACAGAACTTTTAGTTAAAAAAATTCTCAGATGCACTTAATTTCATTTCATGCTACATTATTTGGTATTATTTTATATTTTGGTATAGGAATAGAAACGTTCCCTATGGACAGCTTTCAATTGAATATAATTTCCTTAATTTTAGAGAATAGATATGTTTTTTTTTTTTTTTCTTTTAGATGTTGCATTAAAAATAAAATCTTTGTAAAAGACAATATTTCTCAAGAAGAGTCTTTTTTTTTTTTTTTTTTTTTTTTTTTAAATAAAACATTTTCAAAATGAAAGAGAAATTTTTATTAATGTAGTCTTATTTGTACCTTATTTTGAACACTTGCAAGTAGCATTGCTCACTTATTTATAATAGATAAAAAAATTAAACCACATTTCAGTCTTTTTCGGAGCATCCTATATAATCAAAATGTATCAATTTCTATAAAAGAGGAATTATAATTACAAGAATTAATTCATATGTAACAATTATTATCCAGGCTGTATAAATCAACAAAATCAGTAACCATGTTTCTCTTCAAAACTAAAACAGATTAAAAATATTGGTTCAATATAGCCAATTTTTGTTACAAAAGAAGCAATATTATTATGAAATTAAACATTTTAAAAGTATTATTAACTTTAAAATCCTATTTATTAAATATATGCTATGGAAATATTGTTTTAGTTAAGTATAGGAGTGTCTTTAAGCCCCCCCCCCCCTTCTTCATTCTTCTTTATGGAAGGTTGATACTGTTATCTTAATTTATGCTTACATTAAAATTTAAAATGTATCTTACTATGCAATAAAAAAGGAAATGCCGTTTTATTGATCAAATTTCTGGCCTTTTTTTTTTTTTTTAAATGAAAGAAAGTACTAGTGACTAGTTCTTCCTGTTATGCTTAATTTTTGTTAATTTATTTGGGTTATTTCTTGAACTGATACTGTTATTGTAGTTAATGAAAGCACTCTGGCATTTATGAATGGACAGGTTAGTTTCATAATAACTAATAACACTTATTGCCCTCTTAAAACCTTTTGACTGCCTTGAAAGAGATCAAAACTGCAATGTTCTTTAAACTTTAT
The DNA here is from genome assembly GCA_963930645.1 of Salticus scenicus. Lineage (NCBI taxonomy): Eukaryota > Metazoa > Arthropoda > Arachnida > Araneae > Salticidae > Salticus > Salticus scenicus. The sequence goes on from OZ005662.1 coordinate 148,245,206, forward strand.
AATTTCCCACTGGTTTAAAAAAGTTATTTCAACTTGATAATCATAACTATGCATTTGAAGATAAAACTTATGACTATTATATCTGACCTTTAAGCTTAAAAAAATAATAATACTAAAATTATATAGGTATGACATTTAAGTGCCTTATCAGAGAGCATCAGGATCAGCAAACACCATGTTAATATACAGGAAAATGTGCCCAATTATTTTTCATTACACATAATACATATTTTTTAATTCCATTTTTCATATTCAGAAATTTGTAACTGTTAAGGAAGATGGTGGATGTTATAAATTGATTTTGTAAATTATTATTTTACAGTTATGAAAATTTGTGTACATGTGTAATGAAATATGACAATATTAAGTATATTCTTTGAAAACTATTTTAAGTTAAATATATATATATATATATTTAAATTTTTTGAAAAGTTTTGGAATGCTTCATGCTAATTACTTTTTAATTTTCTCCTCAATTATACATTATTATAGTTTAATAATATATTCTAAACATATTGGTATTATTTTTGTAAATTTATAGGTAAATTAATTTAAATAATATTTTTATGTTTAAATGCCAATAATTTGCATTAAATTTTAGCATTCATATATATATATATATATATATATATAAATCAACTTATCCATCAATTCATAGGGCATCTAAATAAATTCACAGAACAAAACTTAAACATCCAAATGTGTTCAGAATATATTGTTAAATTATAATAGTAATGTAAAATTGAGAAGAAAATTAAAAATTAATCAGCATTGAAGCATTTCACAATTCATCAAAAAAATTAAAATTTTGAATTTTATTTTTAACTTAAGTAGCTTTTGAGATATTTTAGTATACTGATATATTTTATATATTGATATATTTTTAGTGTATATATGTATGCGAAATTTCAAAACTCTAAGTCAGTAGAAAAATATATATATATATATATATATAATATCTTCCATCCCCTTAAGAGTCTGTTGTTTTCCAAAAATTGACATTTACAATTTTTTTTTTTAATTTATTTGGAAGATGAAAAAAGGCAAAATTTCGCATTTTAAAAATTCAAGACAAAATATTAAAAAATAAAACAATTTTCAGAAAGCAATAATTGATTTAAAGATCACAAATTTTCTTAATGTAAAAACTAAGTTTAAAAATATTTTTGATGAATAATAATGGGATACTTTCCCATAGCTTAACTAGTTTCATTCTCTCTGTGTTTCATAAAATTGACACTTTTGGGGGTTACTGAAACAGGAAGTCATTCATCCATGGAGGATCAAAGTTGTGATAGCATGTCTCCAGACCATCCTTAAGGGTAATTTTGACTATCTTCAACTCCATTTTTTATTATTAGTAGTGTTATAAAATTGAATTAAATTGTGAAGAAATAATTTTAAGATTATGCCATAAAATCAATTCAGGTAGTCAGTATGCTTGAAACTCTAAATATAAATGAAGACTGAAACACCTGTATATTCCAAATGCTTTGCTTTCTTAAATTTCTGCCCAACATGCTTTTTTTACTTAAATTACTTTGAAATATTTTTTATATCTTTTTTTATGCAGGATTCACACTAGAAAAAAATATTGAGTGGGATTCTCACACTCTAACAAAAAAATTCAGTGGGATCTTTCAAATTTAAGTGAGAAATTACATAATTTACTTTTTGCAAATTTCTTTTTGGAGAATTATAATGGTAAATTAAACAATTAAAAAAAAAAAAAAAATCAAGTAAATGTTAAAAATGTTTTTTTATTTATTTTTTTTTTTTTCTTTCCCATTTGTGGTTAAGGACACATACTGCTTCAATATTCAGAACCTAAATTTTCATCAGAAATGCAGAAGGAATTGCACAAATTATTACATAATCTATTTTAAAATTTATTTTCGATTTGATTTTGAGTACTCAAAGAGTGCATGACAGAAGTGCAGTAACTAGAATAACCTAAATTATTTAATGTATAATTACTGCAATTTTTAGCCTTCACACTTTGTAGTTGTTTGTTAATAAAATAAACACTTTATATATTATAACCCATTTGTGGTTAAGGACACATACTGCTTCAATATTCAGAACCTAAATTTTCATCAGAAATGCAGAAGGAATTGCACAAATTATTACATAATCTATTTTAAAATTTATTTTCGATTTGATTTTGAGTACTCAAAGAGTGTATGACAGAAGTGCAGTAACTGGAATAACCTAAATTATTTAATGTATAATTACTGCAATTTTTAGCCTTCACACTTCGTAGTTGTTTGTTGTTAAAATAAACACTTTATATATCCTCTTAACGAATATTTACAATTAAGAAGTATTTTGAACTAATTACATAATATTTCCCTTTTTTTTTTCTTTTATTAAGAAATTCTAAAGAAGTTAAAATAAATAACTAAAAGCTTCAAAGCAATATACAGTAAAGTACCGTTTATATGTCTCTTGTTTATACATCTTTTACATTTGTATGTCCTTTTAGTGAAGTCCTGATTCATTCCTATTCATTTTAATGTGAAAATTCTTCGTTTATACGTCCTCAGTATTGGTTATATGTCTTTTCCATTATTCACAAAATTTCTCGGCCGGTCATTTTTCCATTTAAAATAATGTCTAAAATCCTTTCTAAATATCAATTTTGATGAGTATCTGAACTGTGAGGCCAATATTATGACTTCAAAATTATTCATAATCGGTGAACTAATTGAAAAAAAAAAAAAAAAATGTCTGATGCTAATTTAAGTGACGATGTAGAATGTGAAGAAGTTCATACATCTTTCCTTAAAGGTGCAATGGACTGCACTGGAAAGCTTTGAACTTTGTTTGTCAAAACACAAGTAAAAAAAAACATTTAGTCTAGTGAACTTGATTCAATTCACAATGCACTTAGTACTCACAGACAATCAGACAAGTATTAAAGATTTTTAAATGTAATTAAATAACTATCTGTGTAGCCGTAAATCGTACAATATACTTATTAAAGATATGCAATATATCTAATTAATACCCAAGATGTGTTCATATAGCATTCAATATATGTAATACAATGCTCAAGATACATAATTAGTACTCAAAGTCATGTATTAATGATTGAATTTTTTCCTTATATTTATAATATATCATTTTTTAAATTTAATCGTTACCTTCAAACCCAAATTCTATTATAAAGTACTAGCCTATAAAAACATTGTTAATTAATATACAAATAAATTTTGTTTTTAGTGCTATTGAATTTGTAATAATCAAAGTTTTATTCTTAAATTTCAATTATACATCTTTTTATTTATATGTCCTTTTAAGTCAGTCCGTTGAAAGACATAGAAACAATGCTTTACTGCATTACCCAACTGAACTAAAAAAAATTGATGAAATACTCGAAGAGCAATGTGAAAATTCCCCCTTATGATATATTTTTAAGTGGGATTCTTCAAAATATTGCGAGATTCTCACAATTCCACCCTCTAATGTGAACCCTGTTATGTATTTAATTACATGTTTGTTTGTTTTTTTGTTTACTATAGCATTTCTGCTGCGCTAAAGTCAGTGTCTTTTTTTCCCCTATATATAAATTACATTTTGAAAACAGTATGGATTCTATCATTTATAAGAGTTGAAATACTTCTATATTAAATAGCAGCTTAGTTAGAGAATTAAACAAAAATGAATAAAATGCTTTTAATCAGCTAACAACTTTTATTTTAAACAGTTGAATATATTTATTGCTTAAGTTACATTCAAAATTTAACAAAAATTAAATTTCTACAAATCTACATTTTCTTTATTACTAAAAACTATTAATAATTGCTATTAGATTCAACATAAGATGTATAATTTTATGAAAATTAAATCTATAGGTAATTTTTTTAGATCATGTAAGATGGTATATAGTTTTAACCCTCCTCCCTTTCTTTATGTTCCCATTTTATGTTGATGAGCACAGCAACAATGACAGCCCTGATCATTGCGTTTGGTGCAATTCATGTTTTTGGGTCTAGTCACGAATGAGTGACGGTCTTGGTATAATTTCAAATTTCAACTATGCCAACAAGACGTCATGTTGTTTTCCTCATATGCGATTTGGCAAGAAAAGGACCACCACATGTAGCATGCTTATTGCATATTTGGTAATCGTCGCTCATTCTTGAATGACTAGACCCATGTTTTTAGATTTTTGATTGGTTGAGAAAAATGTAGATATTAATATTTTCAAATAAATAATTCTTGTTGTGATCATTTCAATACATTGCTATATTTGAAATATTATTTTTGATAAGCAGAGGGAATAGTTTTTATCTATATAGTAGTAGATTTCATTGCGTAAATTTGTTTAGAAATATAATATGGCTACAATACAGTGGCGGCTCGTGAACCGAAAATTGGTGAAGAGCTCAAAAATAATATTGAAGTATTTTTAATGCATAATTTTTATTAAGCAGGGTCTTAACTAAAATTAACTAAAAATACTTATTTAAATGTAAATTTATATTCTATAAATGAATACAGTGTAAAATACAGTGTGTCTCTTCACCTATTTCCGATGCACGAGCCACCACTGCTACAATACTGAATTCCGCGCGTTTCAAGATTCATGCATACAGCAAAGTTGGGATATCTGGTGATGTTTTTCCTGATTTTCAGTATGTGTTTAATGCTTTGGTACCAAATTTCATCTACAGCAAGATAACTGAATTGATTGATTTTGATAACAGTATTACCAGAACAAGTGAGCAGTTAACGAATAGTATTTCATAATTAAGGTTTTATTTTGGGGATTTCTCTGAGAAATATTTCAACTGCTTCTGACAGAAAATGGTTTATTTTAACAAAATCTGATGCTAGTAAATTCTTTTGCATTGTCTTACGAATAGGAGAACCAAGATCTGCAATTCCTAGACTATAAGGCATCATTGCCCCACCAGGTCTTTTAGCAGCTTCAGACAAACATTTGCTCATTTTTCTCAAGGCTTTCTTGCACAGAAAAGTTGGAGCAGAATCATGATTTTCAATACAAAGTTTGTTAAAAAGTATTTCAACTTCATGAACAAACTGATTAAATAAAATTGAAGTTAATACACCAGATCTAAAAACAGGAAAAGAAACATATTCTGTACTCTGACACTGTAAATGTTGCAAAAATACGTCCTTTTGATGAGCTGGTACATCAGCAATCAATTTCACTAACAAATCTGTGTAAATATCTCCCGTTAACCCATCTTCCTCGCTGTATAAGCTAATCGTAGCATAAGCTTTCAACATACGTTCTTCAATTGCTGGATGACAAATAGTCATATCCTGCAGTAAATGGACAGCTTTAGCAACAAGATTTGTTTCACATTCCATTTGAAAATGAGAAGCAAGAAATTTTATAGGATCTTTTGGTTTGATATCAAGCAAAGAAAATATTGCATGTTGTAATGTTCTATCCAGACTATCATCTTCCATTTTAACAAAGAAATTTTTAAGAATTGCAAACAGAATGAAAATCGTGTAAAATATTAAATATTATCGAGTAAAATATTAAATATTATTAAATAAGAAATATATTTTAACGAATAAAGTTATCAATCCATAATGTAAACAATCCGTGCAGTCTGCTCGACAGTGAAACCGAAACCATGGCTCAATCGTATTGCCATTCTAGAACACCAAATATAAAATATATCAATACAATTCATATGATAAATATTTAAAATATCTTTGACACTTTCCTCTTGTTAATTTTAAATCTAAATATTAGATTAGATGGGTTAGTTTGTGTTAATTTTGAAATGCCTATTATTTTAGTAAGTTCTTTGGATCTTGGTCCTTGGATCAGGCAGATCATGGGGCTGTGATCGCTTTTGCTGCTGACGACAGCAGTTATGACATGTTTACCGGTGCAATTGAATCCGGCTGTTTTTGTTTACAATCAATATTTGAGAATTTGATATTTAATAATTTAGGATTTTAGAAAAGTTTATTGATATAAAAAATATATGGCTTGCTCAAATGATAAATCCAGTCGGAAAGTAGCTTTTATTACTGGCATTACTGGTCAGGTATGTTGATTTATCGTGTTATACCTACTGTTTTAGCTTGTCATTTAATCATCCAAAACAGCTAAATCAAGATTATATCCACACATATTTAATTTTTAGAGGTATTTTATACAGATTCTGATCTATACAATTCAGATCCTAAAAAATAGTGGAAAAGTTTCACCCAGATTTTAAAAAAGAGCAAAGTACTGTTATTAAAAAACGGAAACACTTTTTATGTTTTCGAGGGCAGTTTTCGATATTAAAGGCGCATTTCATATTTAAAATCTGAAAAATCTCTTTTAGATTCAATTATGAGTTATAATTGATCATAACAAGACCATACTAAGCCATTTTTAGTAGCTGTTTAATAAAAACAAGCTAAGATTATTTATGAAAAGTTAATTAATTTCACAATTAATGTATCGATAGATAGATAATTTTCCTATTATAATATGTGACATGAACAAAAAATGTTTACCTGTATAGAGTTTAAAATAGAAGCTTTAAATAAATGATTATACTTGGTGCATGAATAAGAAAGCAATTACTGCAGTGGTGGCAACAGAAATTCCCCAAGGGGGGGGGGGGGGGCACCAACTCCCCGACCCCGATGATGAGGTATTAATATAAAGAGTTAATTATACGACTATTTAACATGAGGCCTGGGTCATGCCATTTTTGAGTCCGACGTAGCAAATATATACTGCAATATTGTTAATAATAATAAATATTATTAATATTTGCACCATTTCATTTGTTATTACCCCCTGCAGTTTTGAAAAATAACCATGTCATAAATATGTGACACATATAATAAATAAGTACGATATATGTATTTACATAGTACGGTACTATTTTATAAAATTTAAAGTACGATTACAAGATATTTTATAAAATATGTACAAATATTTAGAAACACTTAAGAAATTATTGGTAGTGAATAATAAAATATTACAAAAGTCTCATAAACACAATTTCGAAACTCTATGGCTAATTATTTTTAAGTTACACAAGATACAACATACTTTTCATAAATAGAGATTATAATATTCTCTTTACTTCATTTGAAGAATTAAGAAAATTTTTTGAAAAACATTAGAATGCTCAAAATTCGTAAAAGGAAAAAAAAAAAAAATTGCTTTCAACATTAGTCTAGTTTTCATGTTTTCAACATTATCTTTACATTCCCCCCCTCCCAATTGTTTCAGGCTTTAAAATAAGTTTTCAACACATCTTTATACAAAGATTAAAATCTCCTTTCCCCGCAATGCAGTCTGGAAACTAAATCTTTAATCGAACCCATAGGTCAAGTTTCTCACTTCCTGTAACTGTGTAATACTTTTTAAAATTGTTGGTGCAGAGCCAGGGTCGAAATTAGAATCAGGAAGTTGGGTGTCAAATGGCAATTAACATTGTTTTCTTAGTTGCCATTATGTTTGTACTAAGGTGCTATTTTAAAATTGTTATTTACACATAGAAAAATATGCATAAACATTGTACATAAACTATAATTACTTTAAAATTAAATAAAAGGTAAAGTTTAAAATACTTAAAAACATTTAAAAACCTTTAAAATTACCGTTCCACAAGCGCTTTCAACTGCTCATTCCGCAGCCTTCTTCAGGTGTGCTTTGGCAAACACGATCGTCGGGCGTATCCTCTATATTCCTTCCACCTCTCCTCTCTAGCATAGGGCGCCACCTCTTTACATCCCCCCCCCCCTCCCAATTGTTTCAGGCTTTAAAATAAGTTTTCAACATATCTTTATACAAAGATTAAAATCTCCTTTCCCCACAATGCAGTCTGGAAACTAAATCTTTAATCAAACCCATAAGTCAAGTTTCTCACTTCCTGTAATTGTGTAATAATTTTTTAAATTGTTGGTGCAGAGCCAGGGTCGAAATTAGAATCAGGAAGTTGGGTGTCAAGTGGCAATTAACATTGTTTTCTTAGTTGCCATTATGTTTGTACTAAGGTGCATACTTGCCAACTTTTCCGGTTTTTCCGGAAGACTTCCGGTTTTTTAACGTATCTTCCGGTCTTCTGGACAGATGATGAAATCTTCTGTTTTTATAAAAGTCGCGGATATCGTTCGTTTTAAAAAGAAACCCAAATGTTCTACGAAAACTCCCGATTCCCAATCTTTTTCCATCCATAACATAAATGTCAATATTCATTTCAAACTTGCTTTATGAGATTCTAGAACATTTAAAGAAATAGAATTGTTAAATATTTCTTGCTGATGTAAATATTTTTGCCCCCCCCCCTTTATTTATCTCCAACTAGTGATCAGCAATCTAATGTTCTGCAGAAGTCTTTTGTTCAGTGGCGGATTTAAGGGGGGGGGGAGCTAGGGGGCTGAAGCCCCCCCCCCAAAAAAAAAAAACACTGACATTCACAATTAAATATTGCAATTGTAAATTTTTTATTGGTCTAGAATAACACTTTGAAGAATCTTACCCCCCCCCCCCCCCCCAAAAAAAAAAAAAAAAAAAGTCAAGTTCTGGATCCACCACTGCTTTTGTTTCCTAATCTTTATCCATCTGCAACATAAATGATAGTATTCATTTTAAAGTTTTTACATTAGATTCTAGAAGTAGAATTGAAAGAGTTTTAATATTTCTTACTCTGTAATTATTTTTGTATCCCCCTCCCCTCCCCGGATTGTGATCAGTGATCAATTCTAGAAACAATAAAGCAATGGAAGTGCTCAATATTTCTCACATATGTAAATTATTTTTAGATCTTTATTGCTGACTTTAATGAATTTGTTTATTTTTCCTCAATTAAATTAAATATTTGTTTGTCATATTTATACCAAATGTGTAAACATGGGAAAAAAATGAAGAATAATTTTTTCAGGTAGGAAAGTTTTTCCCAAATCAATTTAAGAAAATTAATACTCAGTTGGTTTTATGCACGTTTGAAACTGATAATTAGCTACTGCTACTTTTTTTTTATATGAATGATTAATGTACATACACAAAAATCACATTCTATATTTATTTAAAAAATTAGTTATACTTAACTAAGTTTTTTTGTCTATTCTTAAATAAATTTCTTACAGATTCTGTTTAGTAGATATTTATATGTTGAAGAGGAATAACTTCATTTAAAACTTTTATATATTTAGTATAATCAATCTATAAGTAAAACGTTTTTATAGATTGCTTCTAAATATTAAAATTGTAAAACTGTATTGTTTAATACGTCAGAGAGAGAAAAAAATTTTTTCCCTTTTTTATGAAATCTTCTGGTTTTTCAACAAAAATCTTCCCTTTATTTGTTAAAATTGGTTGGCAGGTATGAAGGTGCTATTTTAAAATTGTTATTTACACATAGAAAAATATGCATAAACATTGTACATAAACTATAATTACTTTAAAATTAAATAAAAGGTAAAGTTTAAAATACTTAAAAACCTTTAAAATTACCGTTCCACAAGCGCTTTCAACTGCTCATTCCGCAGCCTTCTTCAGGTGTGCTTTGGCAAACACGATCGTCGGGCGTATCCTCTATATTCCTTCCACCTCTCCTCTCTAGCATAGGGCACCACCCGGCGTCAATTTCCATTGGTTCATTGTTGCATCAGTCGCTATGCGCAAGAATTTCGACTTTTTCTCTTTTTGTAGCTTAGTAATAATTATTATAATGAACTATTTTTCTGTAGTTTTTAAAATCAATTTTTATATTTTCTTTTTGGTTTACTTTTGTTAGAGCTGTTGTTATTTTACTGTATTTTATATCATTTTCGTGTTCTTTTATTTGCGTTTTTATTTTTCGTTTCGTCATGCCTATATAGCATTCTGTTGTTTCATTTTCGTTGGTGTAGCTAATTTTGTAAATTCCTGCAGTTTCTGAAAAGTGAATTTGGACTTTGTCATTTCTGATTCTCTGGAATATATTACTATTGGGTTTTATTGGTATATTTATGTCTAATTTCGTGGCTTCGTTTTTTATTTTATTACCTATGCCTTTGTTATATGGGATTGCAGGGATGTATTTTTGTTTGGTTTTTTGTGCGTTGTTAATATTATCAAGATTTTTCAATCTATTTTTATATAACTTATTTATTGTATGCTTTTTATAACCTGTGTTTTGACAAATTTCCGTAATTTTTTGGAGTTCCTGTTTTAATAACATTTCATTGGAGCATATATTTATTGCGCGATTTATGTAATATTGTATGGCTGCAATTTTATATCTAAATGCAAAACTCCTTACAGATATAAAATTGCAGCCATACAATATTACATAAATTGTGCAATAAATATATGCTCCAATGAAATCTTATTAAAACAGGAACTCCAAAAAATTACGGAAATTTGTCAAAACGCAGGTTATAAAAAGCATACAATAAATAAGTTATATAAAAATAGATTGAAAAAACTTGATAATATTAACAACGCACAAAAACTCAAACAAAAATACATCCCCCCAATCTCATATAACAAAGGCATAGGTAATAAAATAAAAAACGAAGCCGCAAAATTAGACATAAATATACCAATAAAACCCAATAGTAATATATTCCAGAGAATCAGAAATGACAAAGACCAAATTCACTTTTCAGAAACTGCAGGAATTTACAAAATTAGCTACACCAATGAAAATGAAACAACAGGATGCTATATAGGCATGACGAAACGAAAAATAAAAATGCGAATAAAAGAACACAAAAATGATATTAAATATGGTAAAATAACAACAGCTCTAACAAAAGTAAACCAAAAAGAAAATATAAAAATTGATTTTAAAAACTACAGAAAAATAGCTCATTATAATAATTATTACTACACTACAAAAAGAGAAAACGTCGAAATTCTTGCGCATAGCGACTCATGCAACAATGAACCAATGGAAATTGACGCCGGGTGGCGCCCTATGCTAGAGAGGAGAGGTGGAAGGAAGATAGAGGATACACCCGACGATCGTGTTCGCCAAAGCACACCTGTAGAAGGCTGCGGAATGAGCAGTTGAAAGCACTTGTGGAACGGTAATTTTAAAGGTTTTTAAATGTTTTTAAGTATAATTACTTTATCTAGTTAGTTTTTTTATTTTAAAAATGTGCTTTAATTACACACATTTAAAGAATGTGTTATAATTGTACACTGAATTGGGAAAAGAATGATAGGCGTCAAAGTGATGACTAGGCTAGGTATAAAACTGTGGTCATCAACATGAAATATTTAGTTGCGAAATACAATTAACAATTGCTAGTTTCGAGCCCTGGTGTGAAGGCTATACACTTGTTGGCTAAAATCTTTCACCCAGGGCGGCTAAAAGTGAAATCATAGTCGTGATTTCCAGAACTGCAAAGCATACTTCCTCTTCCTCCTTTCCCTTCCTGGGAACTTTATTAGTGTAATAACTCCTTCCAGATGCTTAGAAACACACTATAAAACTCTAGATTTCACCTCTCATAAGTACATAAATTTCTTACTATTACTGATCTTTACTACTCCATAATGTATTATTTATGTGAGGATAAAATTAAAATAAATAAATAAATGATTTATATATATATATATATATATATGTATAAAAAAGTTGAAGGAAATATTATTTCTAAAATATCAGTGTTTGAAAAATGAGAGTTGAGTTAGTCTTGGAACTGCTGAAAATTAACAGGTCATGCCCAGATCGAACTTTTAGCTTTTTTTTTTACTGACAAGGAGAGGTCACGACATGGAAAATTCAGATCGGGACAAAATTGCGCAGGATTGTAGTATACTATGAGGGTAACAACATATTAAAGCAGTAGGACCCACTATCCACAAAATTTCGAGAAAAAAGCATTTAAAGTTTCAGTAATCTTTAAATACAAGTTATTTCATATGCGAGTAAGCGCCTTGGTGGCGTGATCCTTGAGCGCGATTCACCCACCCAGATGACTTGGGTTCGAGGCTACCTGCGGGACTACTTTTTTTTTTCCTTTAACTTTTTATGTAATCTTAACTTTTTATTTATTTTACTTTATTTTACAATTCAATTCAAAATTTGAAAATTTTAATAAAAAATTATTTAATTTTCTTGTGTATAAAATAACTTTTTCTATTTTTAATATTTATAACTTAAAAATGCAATAAATTTCTATAACTTAAAAAATAAAATTTAGTTTTACAAAACCCTAAATAAGAAACATAAAGAAAAACAGACAAATATTTAAATGATTAAAAAATAAGCAAGCTGTAAACAAAATGTAAAATAGTTAGCAGGTGTACTTAAATCTTGGTTTGAGCTTCCTGATTTGGTTTGAATGTGTATAAATTACGTAAACACTTCTAGCTTGTTAATAATAAAGGGCAGGTGGAATTTTATTTTGTGCACAGAAGGATAAAAAAAAAAAGGAAGTCGTTATCGAAAAACATTTAAAATCTACATTTAAAGATAACATTTCTTTACCTGTAATAATTTAATAGCATCGCAATCCTATACTATAATTTTTAAGAAACTATTGATTGGAGAAGTAATTATTTTATTTGGATAGTAATTATATATGCAATTAAAGTCATCATTTCTCTGTTTTTTTTTTTTTTTTTTTTTGTAATTTAAAAAATAAAATGAAATATACCTAAAATGAAATAAAATATTTAGGTAATTAAAAACAGTTTCTTTAGTTTTATCTTATTTTAAAGTTAAAATAAATCTAAAATTTATTTTTTAAGTTATATAAATTTATTGTATTTTTAAGTTATAAATATTAAAAATAGAAAAAGTTATTTTATACTCAAGAAAATTAAATAATTTTTTATTAAAATTTTCAAATTTTGAATTGAATTGTAAAATAAAGTAAAATAAATAAAAAGTTAAGATTACATAAAAAGTTAAAGAAGAAAAAAAAAAAAGTAGTCCCGCAGGTAGCCTCGAACCCAAGCCATCTGGGTGGGAGACTCGCACTTTAGGATCACGCCACTGAGGTGCTTACTCGCTTGCGAAATAACTTGTATTTAAAGATTACTGAAACTTTAAATGCTTTTTTCTCGAAATTTTGTGGATAGTGGGTCCTACTGCTTTAATATGTTGTTACCCTCATAGTATACTACAATCCTGCGCAATTTCGTCCCAATCTGAATTTTCCATGTCGTGACCTCTCCTTGTGAGACTTAAAAATACAGTACACTCTCAAAAATCCGCACAGCTTAAAACGAAGTGTTTTGCGGATTTCTGAATTTTGCAGATTTTAGAGTAATTTCTTTTATTTACACCTAAGAACCTCATTTAAGTAGAAAATCTTTAAGAAACAATTTATTTGTTATACATACAAATGCTGAAATAAAGTGTGCCTAATAAAAGTACAAATATCTCATTAAATTTTAATTTAAGGAGCATTTTTCATACTACATATTATAGTTACAAATTATCTAGATTTTTGAAAAATCTGATCAATAGTAGTTTAAGTAAGATTATTCATATATATTTATTTTCCTATAACCTGCAAAAAAGTCAGCAATTCTTGGTCAATCACATAAGTTTGTGCTATGAGACAGCTTGAATATTTATCTTTATGTGAGAAAACCTTTCATGAAACTCTTTCTCCTTCTTCCTCTAAATTAATATAATTTATTTTTTGATAATTACACATAATTACACTATCATTTTCACCTCTGTAATATGCTAAGCGTTTGGTGATTCATCAGCACCAGTAAATAATTGATTTATCTAATACAGTTGAAGTTTTGCAATCCACTAATCAACAAATCAGTTGTGACAATGTTTGTTTACATTGCAAATGATATGCGGATTTTAGAGAATTGCGGATTTTAGGGTTGCGGATTTTTGAGAGTTGACTGTATTTCTCTTGTGTAAACCTATATCTATCATTTCTTCTCTTAGGATTTTTTTTTTTTTTTTTTTTTTTTTTAATGTGTAAGCTAACACTAATTTTTATATATATTATTTTATTAAAGGCGTATTTTCTGTTTTAAATAAATTACTTGTAAAATCTAAAGATGCTGGCTAAGTTAAATGCAATGTTATTGTACTGCATTTATATATGTATATATATATTTATGTAAGCTGTAAATTTGATTTGATAGTTTAACTATGCTTAAGCTAAATTTGTATTAGTACTTGTATTTTATTGTAATTTTTTTCTCCTTTTAGGATGGATCATATCTTGCTGAGTTTTTAGTGGATCGGGGTTATGAAGTTCATGGTCTCATACGTAGATCAAGTTCATTTAATACTGGTAGAATACAGCATCTATATAAAGATCCTCTCACACATCGAGAAGGGTGTGAGTTTATTATTGTACTTTATTTACAATCAAATTTCATTAGATCAAACACTGCTTATAAAAATTCTTTGGCTATAGCAAACTTAACCTTTGGTTTCAAACTAATATCTTATACATAGGTATAAAATTGTATGGGCCTGTGGGGCTGCAGTCATTGTCTGCGTCCCTTTCCCCCCCCCCCCCCCCCCCCCCGATAAATTCAAAGATGGGCTCACTTACTTCTTTTCTTTGATGGAAAATGAAAATTTGTAGATTTAATAAATAAGCAGAGAATGATATAAGATCAGATTAGAATAAGGCCTTCAAAACTTTCAGGCATGGTAGGGTGCCTACAAATTATAGGAAAAGATGTCATGATACATTTTTCAATGAATTAGAATGTGTCGTTTAAAGAGATGACAGATGGCCTTTGAAGTCTTGCTTTGTTACAAAAAAGGACTTGACCACTTTAGAATGAAACCTTTATCAGTCAAAACTTTTGTACAAGGAAATAATAAATATTAAATTAAAATTTCTGTATCTTTAAGGGTGGACACTGCAATATGTGATACTTCTTGAGATTAGTACAGCATATTGTAAGTACATATTTGACCGTGTTTATTTATAATACAAAAGAATATTTTCCCTTAGTTAACAGTAAGTCAGGAATTCTCAGAAAGAACAATTTTCATACACAATCTAATTACTATATGAATAATATTTGCAATTTAATTACTACATTTATAATATAACATGGTTAAAGTGAAAATATACTGAAGAAAATTATAAAAGTTTTTGGGGGTTTCAAAAATGGGTTTCAACAAGATTTTATGAAATTCACAGGAAAATGAGATAAATTATTCTGAAATATAACATGCATACATTTAATTCTCGCTGAGATAAGTATTTTTAGTAATTTTATTTTATTTTATTTTAATTTTTTTTTAATTGTGCATTCCCGAAAATTAGATAAAATATTTAATGAGGTAAAATTAGATAAAATATTTAATGAGGTTTTTATTAATAAACATGAGTGTTTAATATTAGAAAAAAAATATTTTGCTATTCGAATTATTTTATGTGTGTTTTAAAATTTATTTCAAATATGTCATGTGGCAAGTTACGGGTAACATATTTAATTTTTAATCATATTTCTGTGAATTAAGAATGTTTTAGAAATGTTCAAATGCATCTACTTTAATTTATCAGATAAGGTGGATCTTAATTCGGCCATAAAAAATAGTATTAGATGTTATTTTTAAGTTTTTGATAAAGTATGTAAGTTTTTTTAGATTACAGGGTTGCTACGACACCTGGAAAACCTGGAAAACTCAGGGAATTTGATAATCTATTAAAAAACAGGGAAAACTCAGGGAATTTTCAAAATTTATTGCAAAAACAGAGGAAATTCAGGGAATTTTGAAATTTTTTGAAAAAAAAACATAGGAAAAATTTTTCATAATCAAATATTTTTTAAAATTTTAGTGCTTTATAATGAATAAATTACGGTTTTTCCCCCAACTATAGTAAGTTAATAAAATTAATATACCCTAAATATGTTCAATGAACTTGTAAACATATTAGATTCTAATGCTACATAATTGCGTGTCATCTATTTTACTTCTAAAAGGGACAGGGAAAACTCAGGGAATTTTTTCTCCTGATTTGTGTAGCAACCCTGGATTAATTCTTAGAAGATTAATTTCAAATGCATGTTTAAAAGCCTTAATATTGAAATTCTTAAATTTTTGTGTAATTTCCTTTCATTACTGTATACTGGTTTATTTATTTTTAAATAATGGGACTAATAGATAAGGTTTCTGTTTCTAAAAATATATATATAATTTTAAAAAAGTATAAAATGTTCTATATTTAATATAAAACAGATAAAATTTTAAATTTTCAAACTGTTCCCTAAGAAATTATATTTTAAAAGTAATCTTCTTAATATTATAAAAGCCTTAATTTCCTGGGGTCACCAGGGGTCGATCCAGGCAAAATTTGGGTCCCTTTGGCGGCCCCTTCACAAAATTCCACATAGTAAAAAAGGACCCTTCACAAAATTCAAATTCATAAAAAGGGACCCTTCACAAAATTCAATCCATAAAAAGGGACCCTTCACAAAATTCAAATCCATAAAAAGGGACCCTTCACAAAATTCAAATTTATAAAATGAGTTCCTTCACAAGATTTTGTTTTATAAAAATTATCCTTTTATTAAAGGTTTTCATATTTTCAGTATTATTTGTAATTAATGCCTTAATTTGGCTCAACGAAACCTATTAACTTGATATTAAACATTACATAAAGTAATTGTAAAAACAGGAGATTTTACACAATATTTTACTTTTTCACAAAAATATTTTACATTTCACAAAAATAAATAAAAATTTCACAAAAATATTTTGTTTTTCACAAAAAAGGGACCCAAAAATTAAAACCTGGATCGACCCCTGGTCACACTCGAAACTAACTTCATAGCTACAACTGAAATAAAGTAATATTTTATCCTTTTAAAAAAATTAAAACTATGGAGATATCCATGGTTTCTATGTGTGCATTTCAAAGGAGTAAACTATTGAAAAATGAGTATTTATTAAAAAAAAAATTACATTACAACTGCAACATTGTATTGAACGAGAGAGAAAAAAATTATCCATTATTTGCTTGGTTTTGGGAGATTCTTTCATTGATTCAAGTCATAAATTAAACTTACAAAATTCTTTTGTTCATTTACAGAGAAAATATCATTTTAAAAATTTATTTCAATAGTACCATGTACCATAAAACTGGGTTATTTGGACCCTGGTGTATTACTTGTATCCAAAATGATAAAATTATTTAAAAAAATCTCCCCTGGCATTGATTTGTTGAAGTAATGGGTGTAATTCCTAGTTTGTTTGCAAAGGATACAAACAATGTCCATTACTTCACTAAACTAGTGTTAGGAGCAAGTTTATTAATATTATTGTTTTGGGTTCATGTAACCCAGTTTTACAGAATATTATACAATATGACTGTTAGAATAACAGGAAACAAGCTTTGAATAACCAAAAAATTTCCAGAAAACAAAACTTGAATAAAGTCTTTTTTTTTTTTTTTTTTTTTTTTTTTTTTTAAGAATAAACTCTTTTTATTGCTATGCAGATTTTTAATACAACATGGGAAAAAATAATAAATTAAATATATAAAATTTAGCTACATCAGGAGAAATAACGATATAAATAACAAAATAGACACATTTTTATATACATTAATTAGAAAAACTTTTACTGTGTTTCCTGATGATGACCAGGCGCTTGGTCGAATGGACCCAAGGAGTGAAAAAGTAGGCATTTTAAAATTTAATTTAAGTAAAATAGACACATGGTTATAAAGTTTCAATTAAAGGATTATGTTGTCATTTTTAATTTTTTGGAGCTGTTTGGACTTTAAAACATGTAAATATCATGATGTTAAAAGCAGTCTTCTTCTACTTTTTTTATATCATGTAAACTAATGTGTACATGTGTAAGAATCGAACATTAGGCAGGCATAGACCAACTAGCATTCTATAAAAATCTAAATGTGATAAAATGTTTGTTAATGTATTAAAAACATTAAAACCTTTAAAATTACCATCACACAAGCACTTTCAGCTGCCATCGCCGCAGCCTTCTTCAGGTGTGTCTTGCTGAACTTGATCGCCGGGTGGCGCCCTATGCTGGAGAGGAGAGGAGGAGAGCAGATAGCGGAAACGCCCGATGATCGAGTTTAACAAGACACACCTGAAGAAGGCTGCGGCGATGGCAGCTGAAAACACTTGTGTGATGGTAATTTTAAAGGTTTTAATGTTTTTAATGTAATTTTAGACTTTACCTTTTACCTAATTTTAAATGTTTGTTAATAGTTACCAGTTTTTAACTTTAATTCATACATTCTCAAGCATATTACATTAGAGAGTTAAGTAAAATGTGTGGGTTTTTTTTTTAATGCTTTTATTCTTAGAATATATTTTATAATTATTTCAGAACATTAAAGCATTTATTTATATTTTAAATAGTGCAATTCTTTTCATATAGCAATGCAGCTGCATTATGGAGATTTAACAGATAGTTCGTGTCTTGTGAAATTAATTAGTAAGATTGAACCTACTGAAATTTATAATTTAGGCGCCCAAAGTCATGTAAAGGTAAATTTTTTCATTTTTTTTTTTTTTTTTTTTTTCTGTCATTCATATTGTTGTAGTTAAAATTTATTTAAATTTCTTTTTCAATATTTATTCAAATGTGAAAGTTTTCTTAAATTTTTTTATAGAAAGCTATTATAACAAATTTGGCAAGATAGTAATAATAAACATAGTTGTTGTTGTTATTATCATCATCGTGGAGGTTACTTTGAGAACCTATAGCTGCTGGGGCTTTTGTCTCAGTTGTTCTGAGAATTATAAATATTTGAAGGATTAGTTTATCTCTATACCTAAAAGTCAGTCTAAATGCTTCTTAAAAACTGATTGATTGAATGCAAAAAACCAAGGGTGGAATGATGAAATTCTCTTGATCCCAGTAGCATAATTTTCTGTATCTATCTGCAGCAAAACAAAATTTGTCTGTGATCCAGGAATTCCAGACCAAATCTGATATTAAAAGAAGTATTAACAATTTTTAAAATATATAAAATTTGAATTTACAAAGAAAGTAAATTAAGAATATCCAAGAAGTACAGTATACATACTTGCCAACTCTACTGTTTTTACCAGTAGATTACTGTTTTTTAGCTATTTCTATTGGTCTACTGATTTTTGTTTAAAATCTACTGTTTTTTAGGAACCTACAAGAAAAATCATAAATCTGAGCAATTTCCCTGTAAAATATATGGAAGAAAATACGCAGAGAATAAATATGCTAATGGAAGGAGGCTTATTAAATGTATGTGTAAAAATTACAATACTGATTTTAATTATCTCAAAATAATCTTAAATTTTTTTTTTTTTTGGGGGGGGGGGGTAATTAAATATATTTGTACAGTCATTGTGAGTGTATTTTCAGTCGGATAAGATAATTAAAAACTGAATTTTGATCCTCATTATCCGATAAAAATCTGGAGAACAGTTTAATTTTTAAATGCAATGAAAATTTAATTTAAAATTGCTATGAACAACAATTTGTTCTTTTCTTAATAAAGTGAAACCTGCTACAAATGAAAAAAAATTGTGTTTTAAATAAATATCATTGGCAACATTTTCTTTTTCTTAATTTTGGGGATTTGAAATTTAATTCTTTAATATACATAATCTCAATATTTTATTTGTTTTCGTTTGAAAGATGGATGATTTATTTAAAGAATATTACTATATAGAAAATCTTTTGTAAATATTTATGCATTTTTCTTTTTGTCAACTATATATTAACAGAGCTGCCAACCTAATCCGGCAAATTGTTAGTACCGCCCCTTTTTCCACACCACTAAATTTTTAGAATAATTCTCTTCAAATATATTTACGATGAATTAAGAAAACAAATACTCTAAAAATTAAGTGGTGTAGAAAAAGGGGCGGTACAAACAATTCGCCGGATTAGGTTGGCAGCTCTGTATTTATATAAATTCAGTCTTTATTGTTAAAAATGTCAGATTATAAAATCTACTGTTTTTTAAAATTGAAAGGTTGGCAAGTATGAGTATACTAAAAACATATAATGTTAATTATATTTATATTTTTAAGCCTGGCATTTCTTTTTGAGGTGTTAAATTAATCTGCAGAGCTTTAAAAAATCTGCAGCACTCACTGCTGTGCTGCATTGTTTCTGCAACAGGGCTCTTGATGAACAAAATTTTTGTAAGAAGATTGGAAAGAGCTAAAGTTATCACTACTCAATATCACGTCAAAATAATGCCCTGGGGCCCCCTTCTGAAAGGGGCCCCCCTACAGGCGTATGCAGAAATTCTGCAACCTAAAGAGCTCTTATGCCACTGCAAGGGGGCCCCTAAGAATAGGCTTGCCCCGGGCTCCAGGTAGTCTAAGTCGGGCCCTGAGCGTACACAAGATAAGAGAATATGCTTAGGGTTATTCATCACATGACAGCAATCACAAACACTATTGTCCGTTAGATGAAAGCAACGCAATAGAGCTAAGGTGATAATCATCTTGCAAAGAAGTCAGAAGATCAGAACATCATCTCGTCTATTAGTAGACCAGGAGCATTTGATCTTGATTGGTGGAATTTCTCCATGCAAGACCATGTATTTGCTTTGCTGAAAAAACTGAGATGTAGAGTCTTTGAAACATTTGGTCAAATAGTTGATTAGACGGGGAGAAATCCAATCTAGTAACACGTTGCTGAGACTAGTATCTTTTGCAAATTTATCTGCCTTTTCATTCAGGGGGGATGTCCTTTAAATAGCCATAGTGGCAGTACTTCTTTGTACAGCCTTTCAGCACAAAAATTGAGGACTCCATGAACTATTCTAAACTAAAAACTAATGTAAATATTTTATTAAGACTTACATTTTTATTAGTGTAGTTCAACCATGATATTGTGTAAAACTGTAAATATCTGGTTTAGTGGTGAAAATCGATGAATTTATTACGTGATAGGGTCTCTAATTAGACTTCAGAAAAGCATGAACATTCAGGGATCGGTTAAATATACTTAGAAAATGACTGACAAATTTCAGAAAAATATTTTAAAGTAAAGCTGTTATTGTATTTAACTATACAATAACAGTTTTACTTTAAAATATTTTTGCTTGCAGATAAATTTGAAATAATCTGATTCTTTGAAATTTACTAAATTAAGGGAATTCAATAATAAATTTAAAAAAAAAAAATTGTAATGAAAATACTAATTAAAACAATAAAATTTCATTTTTTATAATGTCTGCACATAGCATTAGTTTACAAAACGATAAAAGTAAAATAAAGATTTACAATCGCTTGTAGATAATAAAAATAAAATGAAATTATGTTAAGCTATTTGATTAAATGATATTAATATTGGAATAAATAAATCACAATATAAATATTTAAAATGAGAGGCATGTATATAAAAATTCTACAGAGCACAAGATGGTGATGAAAATAGGAAGAAAATACAGGTGTTGGACAAAATAATGACATGTGAACACTTTCGATTTTTTACATTTTGTTGAATATCTTAGAAAATACTTATCGTGTTGTTCTTGAATTTTGGGAAAGAGGAAAATATGTCTTTCCTCATATTTTTCAACAAAGATTTTGTCATGAAGGCCCTTAGGGGACGAACAACAAATCCAATAAAATAAAAAGTATTTGTGATATGAAAAAGCTTCGATTGATCTGCAAATTTTTGATATGGTTATAAATATTATATTTTATGTGTGTGTAGAGTTTTATGAGGATATCTTGAATATTTAAGGAGTTATTAATATTTTATTTAAAAATGCGAAACTTTTTCACAAGTTTTTACTTTATAATTCCAAAAGTTTTTCTTCAAATTTCATGAAACTTTCGTAAAACATAGCAACATATGCCTAAATCCTTATACTATAGTTTAAAATAAATGTATTTAATATTCAAAGAGATATGGAGATGGACAGTTGTAGTAAATAATTTACTACTGTGCATGCACGGACTATAGCAAAAACACTTTGACATAGTTTGATTCCCATCTATATAGAGTACCTTATAAAAAACATACAGTTGAATATAAAAAATATTCATAGAGATATCGGTGATAAAATAAGCTCTTTTTCAGCTGTTTTCTTAAAAGGTCTTTATTATAAGGGGTCATTCACAAATGAAAGTTTATATCAGAAAAAACTATGTTACACAATGAAATTTAATACAATATTTGTGATTCTTTTTTTTTTTTTTTTTTTTTTTTTTTAAATAGGTATGTACTACATACCTATTTAAAAAAAGAGAGAGAGAGAGAAATGAATTGTTTGAAAAGAAAAATTAAATTTTTTTCTGAATTAAATTTTCATTTGCGAATAACCCCTTATCATAAAGACCTTTTTAGAAAAAAAGCTCCTTTAATCATCGATATCTATGAATTTTTGTGATATTCAACTGGATTTTTTTATAAGGTGCTCTATACGGTTGAGTATTAAACTATGTCAAAGTTTTTTTGCTACAGTCCGTGCATATGCAGTAATAAATTATTTACTACAAGTGTTCATATCTCTTTGAATATTAAATATATTTGTTTTAAACTATAGTATAAATAATTTAGGCATATGTTGTCATGTTTTCAAGTTTCATGAAATTTGAAGAAAAATCTTTGGAGTTATAAACTTGCAAAAAATTTTTGCATTTTTTAATATAATATTAATAACTCTTTAAATATTCAAGATATCCTCACAAAACTGTACACACATATAAAATATAACATTTATAACCATATCTAAAATTTGCAGATCAATCGAAGCTTTTCCATATACAGGGTTATCACAAATACTTTTTATTTTATTGAAAATTATAAGAAAAGATATGTTTTCCTTATTACCAAAATTGAAGAATAACACGGTAAGTATTTTTCAAGATATTCGACAAAATGTAAAAAACTTGAAGTGTTCGCATTATCTTGTCCAACACCTGTATATGCAAAATAACTAAATAAATAAATATCCCCAGCTTTTTTTTTTTTTAAACCCTTCTAAATCATTTTCTGTGGATTAACCCGTATTGGCCATTTGCCAAAATTTATGCTATCTGTGTGTAGATTGGTTGAGATTTTTTAAATAATTTAGTTTTCAGTACCGATATTTCCTGCTTAATCTTATGTTTTATTTATTCATCAGTCTCACGAATATATTTAATTATTTGTTTCAAAATTCTCAAAGTGCACTGTATAAAACAGAAGGAATTTAAAGAATTATATTGCCTATTATAATTAATAAGTTTCTAGCAGTGTCTCATTTACAAACATACCTTTCTGAAATGAGCTAAATTGGCTGATCTCAAATTTATTGATATTCATTCATTGGAAAATAGAATTAGTTGTAATCTTAAATGTTTGTTTAAATTAGATTGGTGTTAAACTAATGGTTCAAGTTAATTTCAACAATTTAATTAGATTACAAAAAATATTAATAAATAAATAAATCACACTTTAATGAAAATGTTATGTGTAAACTTTAAATAAGCAATGTAATTAGATCAGGGATAAAATTTTTCACCGACTACCCCTGAATTTAGGGTTTCTGAAATTTTTGTTATCTCTGAGTTGCATGCATGTTTAATTTGTCTTATATTAAGAAAACTCCAAATATCACTTTATAGGTATAAATACTTTTAATCGTAACCATATGATATATTATGATTATCATTAGTAAGTTTTCCTTTACCATTCATTTGGCATCCAAGTACTGTTTTCAACATTTTTGCATATTAAATAATTTCATCCTTCTTTAATATCTTTTAATTGAAATCAGTTACCTTTATTACACAAAATTATTGTTAGTCAGATTTAAAATATCACAAATAAGAGCAAACTTAAAATTAGTTTGAAAAATGTGAATAGATGTTATAAATAGAAAGATATTAATTAAGAATGTGAAGGTCTGTTATTTTTTTTTAGGGGGAGGGGGGATAATTGGTGGTTTTTATTAAAAGGTTTATTATTTCTAGTTTGATGAGTAGTAGTTAAATTCGTTGCTGTTCAATCATATTTAGAAAAAAAATTTCTGGATAGCATTTATTATAAATTGTTGCTCTAAAGAATTGACAGTTTACAGCAGAAGGTTGCAACAGTAATTTAAAATTTGAGTTTGTACCAATTTTAACAACATAAGAGTTTAGATATACATTATTTAACATTAATGTAAAAGATAAAGATATTTTATATACAGAATGATTATAATTAAAGTTATAATTTCAGAATGCTGTAACTTTAAAACTACTTGATATTTTACCAGAACAATCATGAGGAAAGGGAATTTTGTTTGGCAAAGGAAAAAAGTATTTCCAAAATGTACCTATAGATGGTGCTGTCAGGTAATGTCAGGAGAAATTCCTAAATGGATTCATTGTACACACGAATGTTATTAGCAATAGAATAGAATAGCAGGAAACAATAATAGACTTCAAGGGTTTACAATAACTTTTTTAGCAAAAAGACAAGAATACATATTTATAGCAAAAACACACAGTAATAGGGATAAGAGAAAAAGAGAAGTTTTATGAAACAAACACTCTATGGATGATTAACCACACATTTTGGAACTTTTTCTTTTTTTTCCCTTTCAGGGTTCATACTCCTCAGGGAAAAACCTGGAAAACAGGGAATACTCAGGGAATTTGGAATTTGTTAAAAAAAAGTCAGGGAAAATAAAAATTTTCATGAAAAGTCAGGGAAAATCAGTTATATAAAACCTGGAAAAACAATTTTTTTTTTCTCTCAAGTTATGTTTTTCTTGTTAGCTTCATATCAAAATTTAAATGATTAAGTATTATGAAAATGCACATGTAAATAATGATTTCTACCTGAATTTCTATCATGATCGGCAGTAATATGACATCATACAGTGGAAGTAGCTGTATTTTGTCCTGTCTAGAAGAGCGTTTCTTGTAATATGTCGCTAATATTTTCTTGAAACTTGTCTGGGAACTCAGGGAAAACTCAGGGAATTTTTTTCTCCCATATTTGAGTATGAAACCTGCCTTTGCTAAACAAAATTCCATTGCCTAATGATTGTTCTGGTGAAATATCAAGTCATTCTGACCAGTAATTTTAAAATTATAGCATTTTGAAATCGTAATTTTAAATATAATCATCCTATAAATCTGTATATCATAATATATCAATTTATTTATCAATCCTAATAGGAAAAGAAAAGTAAAAAAAAATCTCAATGTTATGTTATTTATTTTTAAAACTAAGTTTCTTTTTAAATTGTAATATATTATTGTCTTAGTATAGTGTGTTTATTCATTTATTTAAAGATTTTTTTTTTTTTTTCTCATTTTGATTTTTTACTCATTTCCAGGTTTCTTTTGATTTAAGTGAATATACTGCCAATGTAGATGCTTTGGGTACTCTAAGAATGCTAGATGCTATTCGTACATGTAAACTAGATAAAAAGGTTAAATTTTATCAAGCATCTACTAGTGAAATGTTCGGAAAAGTACAAGAAGTTCCTCAAAAAGAAACAACTCCATTTTATCCAAGATCTCCTTATGGTTTGTAACTTCAATAGTTTAGCTGTCTGTTATTATAGATAAAAAAAAATTTGCATTTGTTAAAAGCCATGCATTTCTCTTTTTAAAGTATAATTGAAATTTTAATGTGTATGTAAACTTTTTTCTTTATATAGACAATTAGAAAACAAAATTTGACAAAAAATAAAATAAATAATTATTGTTACCAGAGGAAGAGAAAATGCTTGATTTACTTGCCACTGGCAAGTAATTTTTTAAATGTGTCGAGTGAATTTTAAGTCAGTGAATTTTGCTGCTGATATCCAACATAATAAAACTTCTAAAAAAATCTGGTGTGAAACAACCACACGACTTCCATTACCCACTATTACAGTATTACATGCATTTTTTGAAATTTTCCAGTAAGAGAAACTTGACATATGTGTAAAAACATATGAAACAGAGTTTACTCAGAGAGTTAAAAAATAAGGGAAGAAATGATGGTAAAGTAATTTTTTTAAACACCAATTTCCGAGATCTAAAACTGAATATCTAATCAGAATGACCGTCAATTTTTCTGTAATAACCACATAATTCGTGAGAAAGGGTATCTAAAATGGATTTATGTAACAATTTTCAAGAAAATCGTTAGAGCCGTTTTTGAGATACCAACTTTTACCAAAACTTGGCATACTCAATTATTGACAGGAAAACAATAATTATTTACAAAAAGATATTTAAAAGGGAGTTAACATGACGAGTTTGAAAAAAATCCGTACAACCGTTTTTAAAGGAACTCGCTTGCGAGACCTGAAATTGAGCTATTTATACAGAACGCCTATCAATTTTCCTGAACTAACCAGCTATATCATTCGAAAGGCCATCTAATAGAGTGTTTATATAGCAACTTTGAAGAAAATCGTTAGAGCCGTTTTTGAGATACGGACTTATGGTTCCACTTCTGGTTTCCGAAGACCCTCTTCCGGTTTTCCAATTTTCACCAAAATTTGGAAAATTCATCTGTACACTAGACCTGTATTAATTCTGAAGTTTCGTAGTTCTATCTTTATTAGTTTCGGTGATATGATAGCCAGAAGATTCCACACATACATAACACACATAAACACACACTGACCAATTGCCAAAAACTACTTTTTTCAGATTCAGGAGGCCTTAAAATGTGTAAAGGTGAAAACTGGATATCATATTTTTGGACTGAATACAATACTTCCATTACCTACGGTAGTAGGGTAACGGAAGTAAAAACTCCTCCCAAGAGCATGAACAGTATTTGAATATACAACAACTTTAAATTTTATTGCCTTTTAAGCTGATTTTTTTTACACTAGACACTGTATTTTAAAAAATGCTGCTTTAAGATCTTCAAAGAAATCTACTAAATGGTCAATTGTCCTTTATAATTGCGTAAACTTTGTTGTAAATATTATCAACTATTTCTCGTATATTGCTTGCTGGTAAAAATATCTAAAACTTTCCCACCCCTGATTATTATATTACTTATTCGTTAGTTATTTAATAACTTATTAAGTGTATTTATATTACATTACTATTTTAAAGATAAATTATTTTGATTTTATACCTAAAAGTACATTTAAAAGTTATAATTTTAGTTTGTAATTTTGCATTACAAACTAGAAAAATATATCCTCAGCAAGTTTGAACTGTAATTTATTAATTTTGGTTACAGCATGTCACTTTATTCTTTATTTTGTATATTTTATTAACAAATTATTTTTAATATTGCTAGGTTTTATTTTTAAGAAATAACAATAGGGTTAAAAATTATTACTTTTATTTTAAAACTATTCTTTTTTTGATAAAAGAATTTTAAAATTTATTAAAATTGAAATATTTAAATAAAATAAAAACCCAGATATATTTGATTAAAATATGTACATAAATAAAATTTTAAAGAAATTTATGTTATTTTTATGTATATACAGGTTGATTCAAAATTAGTGTGACCAATTATAATAGCATGTAACTATTTATGGTAAACTTTAATCACTTTATGACCAGTTTTATTTTAAAAGTGAGATGTTTAAATTACCAGTCTAGCTATTTTTATTAGTGGGAGTAAATTATGGCTCCAAAATTAGATCCCAAACCCAAAACGAAATTTTAAAGCTTTTGAAGGGTGGTTGCTCAAATTCTGTTATAAATAAAGCATTTAAAAATCGAAAAAGATATTTTTCTAATGTATTACTATCTAAACTTCGAAAAGAAATAAAATTTGATCAAAAGCTCCAGGGGAAAATTGTGGACGAAAGGAAGTGCTTGGTGAAAAAGAAAAAATGAAGCTGAAAAGACTTATCACTGTAGAAAATCATCTGCATCAAAGAACTTTAGCAAAGAAACTATAGGTATTGCAATCGACAATTTGTCGTCAGATAAAGAAAATTGGCTATAAAAAAGTGAATAAACCAGTCTGTCATTAAATGCCTGCAAAGGCCGTAGAAAAACAAAGAAAACGTTCTTTGTCTCTGTATTTAATGTTATGCAAAGGTAGATACAAAACATGGATAACTTTGGATGAAGCACTTTTTTATCTGTCATCCACAACTGGCTAAACAAAGATACAATATATTTCATGCGAAAAGCGTTGCAAAGACGCAGCTGTTTTGCAAAAGGCAAGTTGGCCATCAGGTGTTATGGTATGGATGGGAATGTCCTGTCAAGGCTTAACAAAACCATTTTTTGTAGAACCAAAGACTAAAATTGATTCTAAATACTATCAGAATAAAGTTCTGAAGCACATGATCAAAGAAAGTAAATGTCTTTACCCTCAAGGAAACTTTGTTTTTCACCAAGATTCTGCACCAGGTCATACTGCAAAATCAACTATAAAATGGCTGAAAGATAAAAAAAATAAATTTTCTTCCTCCTGAGAAATGGCTACCCATCATCCCCTGACTGTACTCCTTGCAATCATTTTTTATGGTGATACTTAAAAAAACAATTAAGTAGACGTAAAGTAAGAGTACTTCAAGGGCTTCAAAAAGCAATCAAAGAGGAAGTTTAAAAAATACCCCCCAAAATGATCGAAAAAGCTCTTTTGGCTTGGGCTAAATGTTTACGTAAAGTGTACTATGTTAAAGGAAACCACATTGAAAATTTCATGTAAATAACTTAATTCAATAGAAATTTCTGATGCTGTGAAATTGGTCACACTTATTTTGAATCAACCTGAATTTATGTCTAAATTATGATATTAGTTATGATGGGAACACAGGCATTTAAGTATTTTTAAGGCTTTTTTTTTCTTTGGTCTTCTCTTTTTTCTCTTTTTGACCCAAATGTTTTGAATATTTTCACATTAATTCTCAGTTATCATTGACTTTTTTCAAATAATTCATCAGGGTGTCGACAATCAGGGAAATCAGGGAAATCATGGAAAAATCAGGGAACTTTATCAATCTGGAAAAGTCATGGAAAAATCAGGGAATTTCGTAAAAATAACCGAAAATCATGGAACTTCTCGTTTTTTTCGCTGCAAACGTGACTAAAAGATCGCCAACCGAGCGATATCTTACCCAAGATTGCATACTACTGGCTTCTTTGTAGTCGAATTTCGCCGTCACCGCGCCGCATTAATATTCATAGCAACCCTTTTGTGGAAGTAAAGAGAAATTTCGCTTTGTGTTCTGCCTTCTGTCTTGCTAACTGTGGGGATTTATCCCTACGTATAGGGATTTTTCATCGTTGTTTTGCGTTTTTTCTGGGATGTAGGGATGGATTTTCAATTCGTAATGACTTTTGGGGGCCCTTTTACAGAATTTCACTCACTTTCACTAGGAATTTATTTTAATATTTTATAATTTTTCACTAAACTAGGGACTTTCATCAACAGTATAGGAATATTTTGAGCTGTTTATAGGGACATGGCAAAATTTAAGCTGTCAACAATAATGTTCTTCAATCAAATCACTTGGTATGATATATTGTCTGCGCGCGCTTCATCATAAAAGAAATTTTTTTCAGATTTTGATTTGAGTTGAGGCAAGAATCAGGAACAAGAAATATTTCGCCGTTCGCCTGATTACAGGTAAGTCATTAATAATTTTTCAACAAATTTATTATTTTTAAATAATAAAATGATCGATCAATTTTAATGATTTAAATTGATGGTAAAGACTTTTTTCCTATAATCTTAAAAAATAAATTTATTTTAATAAAATGTAGGAGTAATTTCAGATAACAAAATATTTTTAGTAAATAAAAGTGTGAATCTGTAAAGCAAAGCATCACATTGTATCGTAAATTTGCAATTTTCTTTCTTCTTTTTTTTTTCCCCAGTCAGTTATTATACGTGTATTTCAGAATTTTTATCAATTGATATAAACAGTTCTGAAGAATGTTTCAGTGAATTATGAATAGTCGCGGCCAAACACTTAAAAAAAATTTTTCTTGATTTTATTCGATTGTTAATTTTGGGGAATATTTAATTTCTCAGTAAGAAAGTTTTGTTTTATACAAGTAAAGCGGGGGGAAAGAAAAAAAAAAAATCCGTTTTTGTTTTTCATTGTACCGTAGGTGTAGAGAATTGTGAAAATTTTCGATGCCTGTTTTTTGATGCTTTTACAATTTTTTAGGTGTAAAGAATCCAAAAATCGCAAAATCAGTGTTGTGGTCGCCTGCAGGGTACTAGTTTATCTGTGTATCCGATATATCAAAAATAAATCATCTCGAAGAGGTTTGGCCAGTTTTAAATTATTACTTTTAACACTGGCATATTTGTTTTCAATATTCTAATTTAAGAATTTCGTAAGTTTTAAAAATTTATTGTTTCTTAATACGGAAGAATTAGACGAAATTTCGCATAAGTTGTTTTATGAGGATTATTTTCAACGTGAAAATATTTGACAAGTTTTAAAATAGCATTTGTGATATTGACAAGAACAAGAACATCATTAATTTTGCGTATTCTATTTTGAAAACTCCATAAGTTATTCAAAATTTTTAATTTTTTCCATATAGCGGAATTAATCAACATTTCACGTACACTTGCTGTTTGGGAGTATAGAATTGCATGAAATTTAAAATATGCGTCTCTCTCTAATAAAATTTAACAACAAATTTGGATAAGGTAAATGTATCAAAGCAGAGTTAGGGTAGCCTAGTGAATGGAGCATATTCTGCGACCATGCTGCGTGATCGATAAACTTCATTTCTCTTAAAAAGGAATGTAGCCTATCTATAGTACATTGAATGCCCAATAGTAGAAATTTATGAGAACAACTTTACGATCGATCGAAAATTGAGCAAATTGGCGGCAATGTGCCATTTTCCCCTCCCCCTTCCCTTAGGGAAAACCTAGCTTGTCTTCAAGTCAAGAGATGCTCTTGTGATGAACGGGCTGGCTGGGCAGACCAGCAGTAAACTCTGAAGACCGACAAAGGGAGGGAGGGAGGCGGAGGTATTTAGGGAAAATGAAGCTTTGCGCGTACGTACAAATAATATCTGCTATCGTTGTCGATGTTCTTTGGTACACAGACGGGAGTAGGAAGAAAAAAGAATTAAGATTGAAGGAAGAAAGCAAAACTACAAATTGAATATTCGTTTAGTTAATCGCGTAGCTGATATCGTTTGCGGGTCGAGTGGATTTATTTTGATGCCTTTTACTTTTATATGTAATGATATTAGACAATAAAATGAACGATCTTCGATTAAATGTGTATATGATATATATATAAATAATTTTTTACTTTTTTCGAAAAAAGTAAAAAATTAATTCAAGAAAGTATTGGGTTAGTAAAATGTTTAGACTCCCGATTTTCAATAGATTTACACATTTTAAAAAGTATTGAACATGATATGATCGTTTTTACGTTCTTTTCTTCTCTATTCAATAGAAGAAAGTATTGGTTTCATAAAAAATTTCGACATCGGATTTTCGACGAATTTAAACGTTTTCAGAGGTTTAGAATAAGATTTGACTATTTTTAGAAAATTCAAATTTTGGTGTCAACTGCCCAACAGGTGGCGCTGCTATACTGCAATTTTCTTCGATAAAGGGAAGGCTATATGTCAACCTCTATGGCATATAACGGTACGAAACCTGATATGTAAGATAACCATTTTAAAAACGTATTTTTTAAGATGCTGTTTATAGACAATAATTGGATATTTAGTGGGATATTTCTTTGGATATTTAGTGTTAGTTTTCTCAAAGATGAAAACTGTTTGCATTCATTCTGTTAGATAATTTTAATAAATTATTTGCACTTAGCGAATTAATATAGGAAAATATAGAAGAAAGTCTTGGCCACAACATACTTTTTTTTTATCTTTATGAATTTTTTACCTTAGCTAAAAGGAAAAAAAAAAAAAAAAAAAAAAAAAAAACTGATTGAGTAAAAAGCATAATTATTTGTTCTTTTTCATAGATTAAAGCAAAGGATTATTTATAATAATAGTCAATAAAAAAAATATTAAAAAAAGTGTTTCCGGCTTATTCGGAAGGGTAGGTTGATTTCTTTTTCCTTATCAAGTAGACGTCATTTTGTTTCAAAATGGCGGCTTACAAATTATTAATGGCTACAAATTGGTTCATAAATACCCTTTTATGTGAATTTAAAATTTTCAAGTGGCCAACGCTTGGAAACAAGATGGTGGGCCAAGTTGACAAATATATCAAATGCATTTGTGAGATAAGACTACTTACAAATATAGTTGGAATTAATTCAGAATCTCAAAAGTCATCGTGTTGAAAAATTAAGTGGCTGCCACTTGGATCAAAATGGCAGAGAAAGTTGCTCAGTGAACTAATTAATCTAAAATATTGTAACAAATTTGAAAATAATTCTTTTTTTTTTTTGTAGAAATTCCTTCAAATTTAAGTTAATAAAATGTTAATTTTCTGCATTTCTAGTTTGTTTTCGCGATAAAATAGCCGAATTTTCCTTTAAAAACGCATTAAAAAGCTCCAATAAGGAAAAAAAAAATCAACTAAAAATGAATTCTAAAGAAATCAACCTAAAAAAGTACATGTAGGATTAATGTTCTCTCCCCCCCCCCTCCCCCAGGTATAGGAAAATATGTAAAAGAAAGTTTTATGATGGCTGCAACATACTAATTGTGTGTGTGTGGCAAAAATTTTGTGGCAGCTCTAGTTCAAGAACTAATGCACAAAATTTTACACAAATTTTTATGTAATTGCACCTAGAAATGACATTTGAGGAGGCAGTCCTCAGTAGAACACTGAAATTTAGACATATCAAGCAGCTGTTTATTGTACCCAAACCCCAAAGCATACTTAAGAGATGCATTTCACAGACCCTCGACAAATATTCCGTAGTTCCAAGGTTCAATGTGTTGCTGACCTTGATGCTCAAACCTGTGAGCAAGAGAAGCCTTGTGGTCACATACATAATGTAAGCCTAGCTGTTTCCTATTTCAGAAAACAACCACAGCAAATGGAATAAAAACTGATAACCTATAATATTCAGATACCTTTTAAGTGTACATTCGTCAGTAAGAAGGCCAATAACTTTCCTCAAACCATCTCTGTTAAATTTTGAAAGCTCCTTATGATGCAGATCAGGACAGTCACAATTTAGCTGTACCTAGGCATAAAATTGTGCCTATGAACTTTTGGTGCAAATTGTCCAACAGGTGCCATTGCTATCCCGTTTTTCTGTAATATTTAACATGACAATATAAAACAAATTTTCTTATAAATTTAATATGCATAATGTGAAATATTTTTAACCATTCGTTGTAAAATAAAAATGAATTTTCATCAGTAATTGTTAAAGAGAAAATTATTGTATAATGCTATATGTAGCTTTAAAATTTTTTGTTAGCAAGATGTTTCTGAAGTATCATTACATATTGATAATAAAGTAATTTTTGACAAAAATTTAAATTGATTTCATAAGAAAAAAATCTATTGCGCATGCAATTTATTACATGATGTGTGTATAAAATTGTAATATCTTAGATCTATCTTTTGTGTAAAACTGATAAATTTGTATTTCTTGTGGCAGGTGAAAAATTATGGCAACTTCAGTATGTTCATTTAATGATAGATGGCCCACAGAGTTTTTCTGGGTACAGCCACATCCAAATAATAAACATGCAGCACTCTGCACATTATGCAACTCATTTATTTATTTGAGTAATATGGGCCGCGGAGCCATCATTAGCCACAGAAAAGGCGCTACACATAGACGCAAAGAAAAACTGGCTAGTATGTCAGTACCACTTACTGATTTCTCAATTTTGAATAAAACTAGTGGTACACTGGAAAAAGATACAGAAAAAAGAAGTGATTTGGCCACCAGTAATCTAGATGTTCAGTTACAAGAACAGGGCACATCATCATCAAGTGTTGCTGATGAACCAGGGTGCAATGAAAATGTTGTTCCTACGGGAATAAAAAAATACCTATTCAAAGAAAATGTAACAAAAGCTGAAATATTATGGTGCTTACAAATAGTGGCCACTCACAGATCATTAAGATCTGCTGAAAAAGATGTAAAAATGTTTTCAAATATCTTCTGTGATAGTAACATTGCAAAGAGTATGCAACTTGGCAGAGACAAAATGATGTACACTATGGTATTTGGATTAGCTCCCTTTTTTAAAGATGATTTGCTGAAGGATATACTCCAGTGTAAACATTTTGTAATAGGGTTTGATGAATCCCTAAATAAGATTTCACAAAGGCAGCAAATGGATCTAAATATTAGATATTGGTGCACAAAAGAAGACGAAGTAAAAACAAGATATTTGAATTCTGCATTTCTTGGGCGTAGCACTGCTAAAGATTTACTTCAAGCATTTATGGATGCAGTGTCACCTTTAGATTTAAAAAAAATACTTCAAGTATCAATGGATGGTCCTAATGTTAATTTAAAATTTTTCAATGAGTTGACAACAGCAGTTAAAGATGTGCCTGAGGATCCTGAAATTCTTAATATCGGCTCTTGTGGGTTGCACTCGGTTAATTTGGCATTTAAAACAGGATCAAAAAGTGTAGATTGGGAAATCTTTGATTTTATGCGTGCATTATACTATGTTTTTAAAGATTCTCCAGCAAGAAGAGCGTTATATACATTCTATACAAATAGTGATGAATTCCCTGGAAAATTTTGCTCCATTAGATGGCTAGAAAATGCCCAAGTAGCTGAAAGATGCTTGAATATCCTTCCTAATGTAAAATTATTCATTAATAAAGTTGAAAAGGATAAATCTGCTCCTAACAGCCAGAGTTATACACTTGTTAAAAAGTTGATTAATGATTCTCTGTTGCCAGCTAAATTGGCATTTTTTCATTCAGTTGCAACTGAATTTGAAGCATTTTTGCGGAAGTATCAAACAGATGTTCCACTAATCCCTTTTCTTTTTGAGGATCTATCAAGTCTGATGTCACGGATAATGAAAAGGTTCATGAAGAAAGATGCGCTGTTAAAAGGTCCATTGCAGGTAGATGTAGAAAATGTAAGCAATTATCTGCCATGCAATGAAACTGATGTTGGAATTTCAGCATTATGCCACATAAGGAAAGCTAAAATATCTGAAGCACAGCTGAATAAATTCTATAAAGACAGCAGAAAATTTCTTGTGACATGCATTAAAAAACTGCAAGAACGTTCACCACTAGTGTATGAGATAACAAGATCAGTGTCTTGTTTTAATCCTGAAGTGACTGTAAATCAAACATTATTTGAAAAAAGACTAAAAAAATTGTTAGTTATTCTTTGTGAAAAGAATTGGCTGACTTCAGTTCAAGCTGACAGAGCTAAAAGTCAACTTCAAGAAGTCTGCTTTCAGTTCAGCAATTTATCAAAACTGAAATCGTACAACAAAAGAGATAGAATTGACAAATTTTGGCATAATATGTTGTCATTGGCAACAAGACCTTGTGATGAAGCCATACTTGTTGTAAAAATGATAATGCTACTTTCTCATGGCAATAGCAATATTGAAAGAGGTTTTTCTATCAATAAAGATTGTCTGTGGGAGAATATGAAAGAGGAAACTGTTGTTGCAAGAAGAATTATTTTTGATGCTTTGCAGGTTCATGGAGATCTAAAAAACTTTCAAGTATCAAAACAAATGATTCTGAGTGTGAAGAATTCTAGATCCAGATACGAAGAAGAAAAACAAAAGAGGAAACAAGAGGAGAAGGAAATACAGCAGAATTTAAAAAGAAAAAAACAGACTGAAAGTCAACTGAAAGAATTGCAAGCAAAAAAATCTAAAATTTTAGATGATGCTCAAAAAGAGACTTTAAAAATTGAAGAAGAAATAGCCAACATTAAACTTCTTCAAAAAAAACTCTGATCTTTTTTTTTTTTTTTTTTCCTTGATTACATATTCTTACTGCAATAACTTGAGAAATAATTTTATGTTCTGAAGTTAATATATTCTCTGCAATTGAAAGGATTCAAAATTTTATATTGTCAATTTTACTCAAATTTTAAGGTTTTCACTTGTATTTTATTTTTGTGTATGTTAATGAAGTCAACAAAGGTAATAAAAGATAAAGATATTTTTGCCTATCAGTAAAAATTGTAGTTTTTAATTAAATTTTTATGCATGTATATTGCTAGATAGAAATCTTTCTGCTGAAAATAACTTAAATATTATTAATAATCTATTATATGTTGATTCAGTATAATTATTCAGAAATAACATAAGAAATATTATTTTTAAGACGTAGCCAACTTAACAGGTTTTATTATATGTTTGTTGGACATGTTGTACTAATTTCATGGCTAATTGTGCCAAACAGCCTATTTTAAATAGAAATTACCTGTGCAAGATGATCTTGAGAAAATAGGATGCACATGAGTTTTAAGGATTTAACAAAAACATACAATTGAATTATAATTGGTCTTTATCTGACTTCATTCCTTGTAGGTAGAGTTGATTTTAAAGCATTATTTTATTTATCTTAAAAGTTTTGAAATAATACATTCCAAATATGAAATATTTAAAAATTAGGTGTGCATATAATACTAGGGTGTAATATACACAAATTTATGCAATACCTGCAATAGGTAACGGAGATCATGGAATTCTGTCAAAAGTAATCAGGGAAATCATGGAAAAATCAGGGAATTTTTTCTGTGAATTTCTGTAGCCACCCTGTTCATAAAATATCAGTTATATATTTCCAGGTTCTGTGATTAGAAGTACCTTCTTTATCTCTCTGTGTACTAATATTTATAAAGGATAAACTAACTTGTTTTATTATATTGTCCCTTTACCTATATTCTGTAATTTTACGTTTTTTGACACATTTATTAACACTGAATAATATGAACTTGCAACATTGCAACTATTATTAAAATAAAATAAACCAATGAGCTCACTGTTAAATTAAAAGTATATCATATGTTTTCAGAATTTGTTTCAGCTACATATATACCATTTCTTGTTTACAATAATTTTCTTTAATTATCTTGAATTGTTGATTTCTTAATATTATCTTGATCATTATTGAAAGATAAAAGGTAGAAAATCTGAGTATTCCTTATTTTGTATTCACACATAAATTTGTATTATTAGGTGTTGCAAAGCTGTATGCTTATTGGATTGTCGTTAATTACAGAGAAGCATATGATTTATTCGCAGTTAATGGAATTTTATTCAATCATGAGAGCCCAAGGAGAGGTAATATTTTCTTTTCCATTATAAATTTTTATATTTCAGGCTTTAATGTGCTATGGTACTTCCTATTTTTCTGATTTATTTTCTTTGGTAAGATCAAGAAAATATCTTTGAAGTAGGAGAAACAAAATTTTTTCAGTGATTTCTAGAAATAGTATTAATTCTTTAATAAAAACTACCTATTTGATATCTGTACAACTTATTTAGTGTATGTACTTGGAAAAAATGTATCAATGCATACTGTATACATACAAGAGTAATTTATTTTAGCTTTACATTAATAACTAGTAATGATCTTAGGTTTAAAAAGCAGCAAGAGAGAATTTTTTTTAGTAACTTTCTGTTACTGGTAAACTTAATGTTTATGTACACCAGCGATCATTTTAATATTTAACCTGATAATTAATATAAACTCAGAAAATCAATTAATATGTAAATGTAAAAAGTAGTATATCTTCTTAATAATAAAAGTCTTGTTTTCATAGATGTCGTGCTCAAAAGTGGTGTCTAAGCTGCTAGAACAATGCATTGAAATACAGAAAATAAAATCTAATTCATGTTTTGAAACAATTAAATCATTTAACAGAAAGAAAGAAAACTGTATTTTAACTAACAGAAAATATGATGTCCTTACGTTCTTTAATTAATTAATTATTATTATTATTATTATTATTATTTAATTTCCATTGCACTTTGCAATTTTATGAAGCAGCTATTAGTACTATTTATTCATTTAAACTCTACTGAACCAAAAATAATAAGATGGTATTTATATATAATTATAACTGCA
This sequence comes from Salticus scenicus, assembly GCA_963930645.1. Lineage (NCBI taxonomy): Eukaryota > Metazoa > Arthropoda > Arachnida > Araneae > Salticidae > Salticus > Salticus scenicus. The sequence goes on from OZ005662.1 coordinate 148,282,978, forward strand.
TAACTTTTCTTGGGCTTGTACTATTGTCTGTATTTACTAAATTTATAGTTAACGTAAATGTTTTTTTGTGAAAAAGTAGCTTATAATATAAAGTGTCTACTGCAATATGCTGTACTAAAACTGTTTTCTGAATTTTTTTCATTAGTGAAATAGTATAAATCACCATTGTCATTAATCAGATTATCTTTTTAAAGGGAGGTGAGGAGAAATATTTATTTTATTTTCCAATTATATACCGAAATTTTATATTATTTGCTATTTCCTTTAAATCACATGCATAATAGATTTTGATTTTAATTTTTGATTTGTATTTTTAATCATAATTTTAGGTGAAACATTTGTTACAAGAAAAATAACTCGTAGTGTTGCCAAGATTTTTCTGAATGAGCTTGATTATTTTGAGCTTGGAAACTTAGATTCAAAGAGAGATTGGGGACATGCCAAAGATTATATAGAAGTATGTTTTCATTGAATTTTTTATATTTCTTTTGATAAGTTACTTCTATGAATATATATGAAGTAACTCAAATGTTTCTGTAATTAATTATTAAATATATGTAATTAACAACTGTTTCTTGTTCTTATATTTTTATCTCAAAAATTAATTCATTTGTTCTAATATAGAATTTATTTGATTCATACAAATAAAATCTTAATTGTTTGTGTTATAAAAAGTTTCCTGCATATTTATATGTCATTTCTATTATTACAAATTTTTCAAGTAATTTTGTGGACAGAGGGATAAACTGGAAATAATGTTTTATATACTAAAGTATATAATTATAATGGTACATCTTGTAATACAGTCGACTTGCATTACTATGACCCCATCGGAACAATCCTGTTTGAGTTGTTATATGAAATGTTTGCTGTATCAAATACAGTAGAGAGCCAGAAATCCGTCGACATAAAATCCGCCAAAGTCCGAAATCCGCACAGCTTGTCAGATACAAACAATGAAATTTACAAGTTACAAAATATCAAATCAGAATTTTTGATGAAGATCTTGAATGCAAACTTTGTGCTTGCATTTTATGATTACAAAAAAGAAAAGAAAAGTTACTACTATTTACAATAAATAAATAAATCATGCAGGTCTAAGTGTAGTTTAAAACAAACTACATGTGAACAGATTTTATCAAAATTTGACAAGTATTTTTTTCATTTTTATTTATTGTTTTCATTATATATTTTTTTTAATGTCCATTATTATTCTTATGTACCTAGTAATTTAATATTCAGTGTTATTCACTAGTATGTGTTTAGTTTGCATAATATTCTGCTTTTATTAATCAAAGTGAAAATCATTTTTTATGGGCCCCAAAATCCGCTAAATCCTAAAATCCGCACAACCTCTGGTCCCGAGCTGTGCGGATTTTTGACTCTCTACTGTATATCAAAAATAATCTTTTAGATGATACCCTTTTGGTTAAAATTGATTTAATAATGGTTGCAAATGACATCTATGTATAAAATATAAATTTTATTAGAATTTTTAAGTGAAATAAAAGTTTAAAATTAAAACCAATTAAAAATACTAACTATCGAGAAATTGTATAATTTTTAAAAATTTGATGAAAATGAAAATAATAATCCCATATGACCACTCAAATTAATTTATTTCTATTACAAAATACAAATGGTGCCATAAGAAAGAATAATTATGCTTTAATGAAATTTACATTATTGAAAAAAGAAGAGGAATGAACTTGAATAGTACACATGCACTGTACAAAAATAAAGCTCTTATAGATTTTATTTGATGCACAACTACTTGCATATTTAACTTTTTCTGGAGAAATCAGTTAAGTTATCAAATTTTGATGTAATTTTTAACATTGGTAAAAGCATTTTTGAATCAATCTATGTTTTTGAACTATTCATTTTTATTATCTTGATTTTCAAAAACATTCCAAAGTCTGTTATACTCTTCCGCAGCTTATTTTTAATTGTAGATTTACAAATTTTTGGAATATTATTGATGTCATCATTCTTTGCAGTTAATAATATCTCATTCATGGTGCTGCTTACGTTGTAAATATTTTTACAAGGAACATTCAATGAATTTTCTTTCATTCACTAAATTTCAGAAAACCAGCTCGTTTGAAACTTTTCTGTTGATTTCTTCAGGTAATTCTTGCCAAATAGCTTATGGTATTTTGTGTGCAATTAAAAGATTAACATCAAATTTTACCTCATTTTCTTGGTTAAATAAAATTTACTGGATAAGTAAAAAAAAAAAGATCACACCTTAATTTATGGAGTACAGATCATTTTCGGATTGTTATGTTAAATGTCTTGGAATTTCTTGGTCGTTATATGAAATGCAAAATAACATCTTCTCAAACGGAAGTGATTCAGGATTTTTCTAAAAATCACTATCGTGTTGGATCGTTATAATGCGAGTTGACTGTATTTAAATTATAGACTTTATCTTCTTAATTAAGCATAATATGTTCATAAATTTTTAATTTGAGAAATGATACTATCAGTATATCATGAAAGTTTTGTACTTTATTCTTAAAACTATCACTACTTAAAAAAAAAAAACTTGAATTATTTGCTTTTGCACACTTTCTTTCTCTACTCAATAACTGAACAATTGTAATATCTATGATATTTTAAAGTGTAACTTATACTTGATAATGTTTCCTTCAAATACACAAAAACATATATTGTATAGCTTAAATTCTTTGATTGCAATTGATTTGTCTGTGCTTATAATTTAAAGTGAAATTATCAAAACTATTGTATTGATAAAAGAACAAAATGAGTCTGTATTTTTTCAAGTTTTTGACTTGTTTAGTTTTTTTTTTTTTTTTTTTTCAATATAAATTTGATACTATATATATTATTTATTTATGTGTTTAAATAAAACAAATATTTTATTTATTAAGGCTATGTGGCTAATGCTTCAACAAGAAAAGCCTGAAGACTTTGTTATTGCCACTGGAGAGTCTCATAGTGTGAGGGAATTTGTAGAAGCTGCTTTCAAGCACATAGGAAAAGAAATTGTGTAAATTGAATATATATATATATATATATTATGATTATATTAACATGCTAGTGCAAACCAGTATGCAATTGCACAAATGCTTTCAAAGTTACACATTGCAGTGTTTTTCTTTAGTATACTAACGTAAGATAGAAGTTCGCCAAATAGCCATATTACACCCAAGACCTATTATTTCCATTTTTCTATTAATTCAATATATCTAACTATTTAACACAAACCTTAGCTGACAGCTCATATGTCTACTTTTTTTTATGACTCGTGTGAAAATGCTCTCAATGGGCTCTTCCCACCTGACGTCAGAGGTCACATGATAGAGGAAAAACAAATAGCAGACGAAGTCTTGTTTTTCTATAGCGATTGCTGAAATAACATATTTTCTATTCTTATTTTTGATCAATTGTATTTAATCTGTGTTATTTTTTTATACATCATCATTTTTAATCCATTTTATGACATTATTCATCATCTTTTGTTTGCTGTATACATTTACAATCATCATTTAGTTTATATTTGTTATTGATGTCCATGAAGAACATGTTAAATACTCTGATTTTTGGTACTTAAATCAGTGACAGTGCAATATCGTACTGCGTAAATCCATTTAGACCAGTAACTAAGTTAATTAACTTTTTGTAACACCTTTATGCAATTAAATTAAATGAAAACATTTTTAAATTTCAAATTATAATTCATAAATATTCCACAAGAACAAGCTATTATTTATTGCTAGATCAGTTAATGTAACAGTTACACTAGAACATACAAAAATCGATTCTTACAGTTGAAAATAAATAAACACATAAAGTGTTTTTTAAAAATTATTAAATTTAGAAATACAACTATTCTACTGTTTACAAATGCACAATATTACTTTTATTTTATTTTATATTAAATATTAACATTTTTGTTCTTAAGAACAATATTTAATTGAATTCAATTCTCAGATTCGATTATTCGTTTTCCTCTATCACATGATTGAGCAGACGAAACTGGGAAGAGTCCATTATTCACAACAGGATCAACTATTTCCTCTCTAACTTGTTGATCAGATACATTGAATCCACAAATGAGGTATAACAAACTATAAAACAGACATCTCCTTTCATTCTGTATACATAATGAGGAACTGAAATTCTCCTTTAATTAAGATGATGGATTTCCATCAGTAATCTTAAAAGTAATCACCAATAGTTAAAACATTTTCTTACTATGAATGACTTAAAATCTTCTTAAAGTACTTTCTACAAATTATAATGTATTCAACATTCAGTAAATAACTTTTTACTAAATAATCAATTATTAAAGTAAAAAGAAGCATATATGTAATATAAGTATGAGTAACATTGTAATACATTGAAATATAATGATAGTAATAATAAAAATATTAATTTAGTTGTGAAGTATGTTTAAAGATAATGAATTATGGCTATGCAAGACCTCATATTATTATACCTCAAAAAATGTTAGGTGCTAAAAATTTGTATGCAATTAAAAATTTCTAAAACATTTTATACCAAATTAATAATTTCTCATAATAATTTCTCTCTTATGGTTTTGTTAAAAAAGGAAAAAAAAAAAAAATGTAATTCAGTTGGTACTTTAGATATACGTATGCTACTTTAAATACCTGTGTTCACAATAATGTTTCTATTTCTTAAAAACTCCCCCCCCCCCCCCCGTTTTTTTTTTTTTTTTTTTTTTTTTTTTTTTTTAAATAAATATATAATTGTGTACTGGAGTTTTAGATGCTGTATTTAATATTATTTAAAAAAAAATGTTTAGTTAAATTAATATTAAAGTACTTGCTTTTCATGTATTTTATATTTTTTTCTTTGAAATTTTGTTATTAAGAAAATTTAACCTTTGTTAATAATCCATTATCAAAGACTGTATTAATTCAATCTTTCTCTACTCACAATATGAATTTTGAAATTGATAAATTAATATTTCTTTTACCAGGTGAAAAGATTAAAATAAAAATATAAATTTAACTATACAATGTATGGGTACTTAATTTATTTTTATAATTTTCAATTGATGATTTAAAAAAAAAAAAAAAAAAAATACCTTTACAATTTAAAATATCCACATAAAACTAATTATTAAACTTCAATATGCTTTTTTTTTCTTCTTTTTACTAAATTTAAAAATAGCTCATTCTTCTTATAAAAAAATTTCTGTTGAATAATTATTTTTAATATTATTAAATTTTATATCTGGATACATATTACATAAGAAAACTTATAGAAAATTACCAAAATATGATTTTATATGTATATGTATTATTTTTTTATGGCTAGAATATTGTTTGTATTATTTTTTACTTGTATACTTATAGATTTTTTTAAGCCAACTGATTGGCCACAGAATCAAATGAAAATTTGGCAATAGAAATTCTTATTTGTTTTTCAGTTAAACATATTTTTAGAAAAAAGTCAAAATTAATTTTACTTCAACATTACATGTATATTTGAGAAAAACAAATTAATATTTTTTGCAGGTCCTCTTACATAATTATATCTTTTCTGATATATATGTTTTTTTTTTTTTTTTTTTTTTTTTTAATAGCTTTTCTATTTTTTTTTTTTTACACCCAAAATGTTGCTAAAGTTGTCTCCAATAAATTGCTGTAATATTTTATTTATTTATTTTAGTTGCAGTTTGAAATTTGCAAGTAATTACTAGAGTAAAGTTTTTCATTATCAGTAGTTTTTTTTCATTCACCTGGTATAAAATATTAGATAATTAATATCAACTATGTATATCTTCCTCTTTTTCTTTTGTACTTTTATTTTTTTTTCTCTCCCATATTTTTTTTCTCTCCCATATTTTTTTTTAAGATTTGCCATTTTTGCATCACAAATTCATTCTTTTTGTTTAAGTATCTCAAGGATGATTGTGTTTATTTATTTCACCTGATTTCAGGGTTTTTTTTTTTTTTTCATTTTCAGTACCAGAATTTCAATTTTTTTAATAGTTAAATTTATAAAATAGGACTAAAATATCAAATTCATATAGCTGCTAAACCTAATTAAAATTAATACTTTACATAATGAGAGGATTGGAGCTCTCTTTAATAAATTATATGTTCTCTACCCATATGAAAACTTTTTCTCGATAAAATTTCAGGTATTTTTTCATGAAATCACAATCACCCCTGTATTTATATATATAAATGGCTAAGAGATTTCCTTGGACTCTGTCTGTCTGTGTGTGGACGCACCAAGTATTCCTCCAGTAAAATTCATGAAGAGAAATGCAACGAAAGTCATTTCACCTGTGAATGTTGTGGCTGTGAGGAAAAGCACTGGGCTACGAATCCAAAGGTTGTGAGTTCGATCCCAGTCGAGTGTTTAAAAATGGTTTTTATTTAATTCTAAATAGTTTATTTTAAATTTTAATTTTGATTTTTAAAAGTTAATACGCAAACAGCATTAGTCCGAGTTTTGTACATTTTGAGTTTGATTTTGAAATTTTTCCCCCATTCGGAATTCAGTTCGTTAATGAGCCAGGACTTTTCTAGCATCTTATAATGCTAGAATATGCTTTATAATGTATGTAAGATTATGCTCATTATTCAGAGTTGCTGCGGTACCTGGAAAACAGGGAAAACCTGGAAAACTCAGGGAATTTGAAAATCTACTAAAAATCAGGGAAAACTCAGGGAATTTCAAAATTTTTTGGAAAAATATTGAAAAAACTTTTCATAATCAAATATTATTTTTTATTTAGTACTTTATAATGAATCGATTATGGTTTTTTCCCCAGCTATAGTAAGTTAATAGGGTTAATTTGCCCTAAACGTGTTCAATTGACTTGTAAACATGTTAGATTCTAATGTTGTATGATTGTGTGTGATCTATTTTACTTCTAAAAGAGATAGGGAAAACTCATGGATTTTTTTCCTCCTGATTTGTGTAGCAACTCTGTTATTTTTCCTGTTCATCATTTAAATGGGCTTTTTAATGTTCAGTTATTTGTATCTTAAATGACCCTACTTGCCCACTTTGTGATTCTGGAGAAGTAATGGACGGGGATCATCTGCCCCATTGTAGGGCTCTTTGATGTTCTACAGAAGAGTTGAGATATTGGGAGGCAACATTGCTCCTTAGGCAATGACTTCGGTCTTTTGTTCTATGTTATATTGTCTATAATTTGTTTTGTAACTTTATAGTCCTTTGTAACTTTTGCCTAGCCATTGGAAATATAAAAAAAAATGTTCAGTTATTTTATCATAATAATTTTTACCTTTATGTATTGTTATTTAATGCTGTGGCATTCATTTATCCATTTTTTCCGATTTTCTTTTAACATAAACAAAATCGTTAAAATCATATTTGGAAAAATTGCATGTATTGTGCAATTTAAACTTGATTCCTTAATCATAACAGTAGGTACAAGCCGTTAGTAAAAAAAAAATTAATAAGAAATGTGATCCAAAAGAAAAAGAAAATATTTATATATGTATCATTTTTAGCTGTTGAGAATTTTTCAAAAGTATCATTCTTTAAATTGTATTTATTATTAGTATTTTATGTAGATTTTCTTTCTTTTAAGGTGGGAAGGTTCTGGACTAGATGAAGTAGGGAAAGAAAAAGAAACTGGAATTGTTAGAGTTCGTGTTAATCCCCGTTATTTCCGTCCAGCTGAAGTGGTAAAAAATTACATTTAATTATTATTATTATTATTATATATATTGTGTATGCAATATATTTTAATTGTTGGATTTTATAGTCAAATTCTTAAACAATAAGAATTAAATAATATAAATAAAAATATATTACTTATACTAAGTTTTTGAAATTATTTGCCGTAATTTTGATCTCTTAAGGGCCCGTTTCACTCACCGCCGCCGGAAACCAAAGTTAATGTTATTCTATGGGAAATTTTTCTTTACAAATAACTTATTAACTAATACATATTTTTAAATTCTGTTTTCCCATTCTGAAAATTCCCAGCTGTTAAATTGATGGACCTTTTTTAAAAAATTAGTTTTTTAATTTTTTTATATTTTATTTTGAAGCTGCAAAATACAAATTTTCAATATGAGAATTTTTTTCATTTTGCAATTTCAAAATAAAATATTAAAAATTTAAAAAATACATTTTTAGAAAAGGTCCGTCAATTTAACAGTTGGGAATTTTCTGAATGTGAAAACAGAATTTAAAAATATGTATTAGTTAATAAGTTATTTGTAAAGAAAATTTCCCCCATAGAATAACATTGGCTCGAGCTTCTGGCGACGGTAAGTGAAGAGGGCCGTTAAGTAATGTATAATCATTGTCTTAATAATAATGTGGTTTTAGTGAATTTATTTTAAGAGATCTAAACAAGAATTTAAATTAATTCTGTATTAATTAATTTACCATACTTAATCTTGCATAATTGTCATTAACTAGGCTTGCTTTAATTGGGATTTGGGTATTATTCTTCAATCCAGACAACAAATATGGTTGCATAAAGTACTATACTCTATTTCCTTTAGGCAGTCGCCTCAAGGCCACGCTCAGATTAACTGTGATTTCACTTCCCTCATCCGTTGCTAGGTTACTGAAGAAACAACGACATCTCACTGGATGAAATTGAGCATGTGATCTCCCTCTCCGCATTCCGTGGCCTTGAAGTGCCTTTGCTGGGGAAATGGACTATAGTATGTGGAGGAAAGGAGAGAAAATGCTCCAGCATTCTTCAAAAGAGGGGGAAATCAAACAAACAAAAACAACAAAAAACTAATTACTTAGAAGTTACTCTAAGGGAGAGGGATACTTATTCATTACCTCAAATCTACAAACCCTGATGATCAATCTAATTTAATAATTTTAAGCCTGCTATATTGTTTCGATTTCTTCTCTTAAAACCCACTTTCTTTAAATTAATTTGCATTAGAAACAGACAAAGTGAAGCTGATTGAAGCAAAAAGTTGATACATCTATTTAAAGAAAATATATATACATATGTTTATAAAATTTATTGAATAGTTTAAAAAAGAATGGGAGTTTGAAAGTTTATTTAAATAGTTTTGAATTGTATAATAAGCAATTTTATTTTAGTGAGTATATTTATTTTTCAATCTTTTATTTATTCTCACTTGTAGCTTAAAATTGTTTCTTTTTTTTCCCTCTTGTCTTGATTTTTTTTTTTTTTTTTTTTATCCATTCATTAATCAATATCAGCAGTAATCAAGTATGTGCTTAAAGGCTTTTATTTCAGTTTAATAATTGATGTGGGAAAAATGACCTCAAGTATATGTAGTAATTATTTATTTGTGAATGAATTGGGTAGAAGTCTTGCTATTAAATTTTTAGCTTGTGAAATTTTTGCAAAATGTCTCTTAGAATAATTTTCTGTGTTTGACAAGTATTTTTATTTATTTATTTATTTATTTATTTTTTTTTTCTTGTTTTATAGGAATTTTTACTTGGAGATTCTACAAAAGCTCGTCAAAAAATTGGATGGAAACCAAAAATTAGCTTTGAGGTAAATGTTCAATGATCATATTAAAGTATGTAGTAGATGTGAATACAAATAATAATTATGCTCTTGTGGTTGTTGTTTAATAATTTATAAACAAAACTATAGTTATTTAAGTAAATTGGAGTGTAAAGGTTGATATTTTTATATACCAACTATGTGAAAAATAACAGAGCCGGAAATCGAAACTGGGCACCTCCGCTTAATGCACGGATGCTCTACACTGAGCTACCCTGGCTGACAACCAGCTAGGCATTACTCACATAATATTCATTGGCAAAGTCACCGAGTCTGCAAACACAGATATGACAGGTGAGACAATATTAATTGTAACACAACTCCAAAGACCACAAAATTTCAATTTAGAATTTTTTTTTTTTTTTTTAGAAGGTTTTTAATTGAAATTGACTTGGTCATCGTGTCTTCGTGTCACGCTAGTAAACAAGGCGCCTTCTTTTTAAAGTAAATATAAGCTGCTTCGTTTGTCGCTCTTTGGCTCAGTTGGTAAGCGCGTCCCGTTAATAACGCGGTGGTCGTGAGTTCGGTCCCCGGAAAGTCCAGCGTGTTAATTTTTGCAGATAAGAAAAGGTGTCAATTGATACAAGAAATTTTTTTGTTGCTTACAATAATACCTAGCAAGTCCATGTGTTACATTTTCGCAGATAATCAATAGAAACGATGTCAACTGATAAAAAAAAAAATTTTCATTGTCTACACAGTATCCTAAGGAATTTTGATAGTTTTTTTAAGAAGCTTTTTTTGAGTTACTAAAACGCACAAAATAAAAATTTCAGTAAAAATAAAAAATTAATTAAATAAATAAAATTAATTAACTAATTACACTGAAAGTTTTTTTATTATTGTGGAGCCCTAAAATGCCTAAAATAAAAATTTATTCTAGCAGAGACATGCTATGAAATCATAAAAGTTTCGACAAGAAAATTTTAAAGAAAATATAAATATTTCACTTTTGCAAAAGATAAAAAATTTTAAAAATTCCAAATATTTTAAAAAGCATTCGAGAACAATATTCCTTTTGTATAAGTATCTTTTAGATTTTTCTAGAATGTTCTGTTTTTCTTGACAGTTTTTAGACTTTTGGTTAGAGCGTCAGACTGATAACGCGATGGTCACGGATTCGGCCCTCAAAAGATAATATAGTGCTTTTTTGCAGATAAATAATAGAAAAAAAATGTCAATTTATAAAAGAAAAATTTCCCGTTGTCTACACAATATCCTAAAAAATTTTAATTAGTTTTTTTAAGAAGCTTTTTCCTTTTTGGTAACTAAAAAGCACAAAATAAAATTTAAGTAAAAAATCATTTTTTAAAGTTAGAAGCTTTTTATTGTGAAGCCCTAAAAAGCATAAAATAAAATTTATTCTGGCAAAGACATGCTACAAAGATATGAAAGTTTCAACACTAAGAAAATTTTAGAGAAAAACATAGGTATTTTCCTTTTGCAAGAGATGAAAATTTTTTAATGTTCAAAATATTTTAAAAAGCTTTCGAGACATTTGAAATTTGTGGCCTAACGAATGATTTTACCAAAACTAATAACTAAGAATATTCGTCTCGAAAGCTTTTTAAAATATTTTGAACATTAAAAAATTTTCATCTCTTGCAAAAGGAAAATACCTATGTTTTTCTCTAAAATTTTCTTAGTGTTGAAACTTTCATATCTTTGTAGCATGTCTTTGCCAGAATAAATTTTATTTTATGCTTTTTAGGGCTTCACAATAAAAAGCTTCTAACTTTAAAAAATGATTTTTTACTTAAATTTTATTTAATTATTTTTTTTATTCATGAACTCATCAACCGTGAATATTCATCCATGCGTTAAGCACAGGTGCCCGGTTTCGATTCCCGGCTCTGTTATTTTTCACATAGTTGGTATACAAAAATATCAACCTTTACACTCCAATTTACAAATGAATGTTCATGGTTGATAAGTTCATGAATTAAAAAAAAATAAAAAATTAAATTAAAACTATAGTTGTTGCTGAGGTGCATTTATAATATTACACTGTTATTTTATTGTGAAGCTAGGATTTAAACCATAAAAAAAATGTCTATACTATGTATACAACCATATACATATTTATAAAGCAAATATAGATTTGTGTAATACATCTCAAATAATACTGTAAAATGCAAACAACTTCAAAATATGAATATGGTATATGATCAAATATGTTGTTTATTTTCTGTTGGAAATAATGCATGTAACATTTGAAGTTCAGTTAAAGAGGTGTGTAAAATATTCTTATACATTACAGTCTCTGAGTGTTGGTTAATATAATGACTTTTAATTTCTTTATGTACTCACATTTTACAATACTTACATAAAAGTAAATTTTAATTATTATTTAAGTCACCAAAAACAAGATTTTTATTGAAGGTAATATTCATTATTTAATCTGCAGTATAAGGAAAAGGCATGTGATGTCACTCACAGTCAAGTTATTGATAAAGTGGCAAAACATTGGTATTCCCACCAATACAGTTGATCTTTTGCTACTCGAGAGTGACAAAGATTGATTGACAAAACGTTTGTTTGTAAACATACCCTTTCCTTATTGCATAAAATAATTTACATATATTATACAATTTACCATTGATATTGATATTTTAAGGTAATTTTGTCATCTTATACTGATCAAGCATTTATTTAAGAAGAATTTGAGTCCATCAAAAAAGACCCTTATAAACTTATGTAGCTTTAAAAAGATCCTTTACAGAATTCTTCTATTCCTTTCCATATATAAATTGATAAAAGTTTTATAATTTTGAGACTTAGTATAAGAAAACTTGATATCGCTTACATTTGTAACATTTTTGAGGTAATGTTTTAGAATCAACATTTTGTATTAATATCACCCCACCCTCACCCTCTTTCTTTTTAAGTGGGAGAGGAGGAAGACAAAAGCAGAAAAATATTCTAATGCATTTATTTTTATTCAGTTACACTAAAGTTGTACAATCTTTTATAGGTGAAGGCCACTCATTCGGCTGATTGGGGTATGGAGAAGTTAATGTCTGTTTGCATATAACTGCACTAATGTTACATAATTTATCATTTACAGCAAGAAAACTAATCACAACTTTTATAATAAAAGTATGTGAATAGTTAATATAGGGGCATGGGGGAAGCAATTAAAATTATCATTTAAAAGGCCTTTCAAAAGACCATGAGTTAATTCCTCATGGGCCATATTTGACCTGCAATCCATAAGTTGTGCACCACTAATTTAAACCATGTACGCCAGTTTACTGAACTCTGCGCAAAAATTTTAAAATATCCACTTTGTTATTTTCAAAATTTCTTTCTTTTCATTCATACATACATACATTCTACTACTGGTTGATAAAACTACTAAAAAGCTGTTAGTGGCTGTATCTTGAATTATTCATTTTTTGAACTATTGTTTCACATACATATCCAGGGCAAATTATTTATTTATTTCCATAAAATCAAAAAGCTATTTACATTCAGTATGCTGTCAAAATTTGCAATACTTCAGGACATTAACTTAATGCATATCTGAACTGAATAAATACATCAGTCTGTGACCATAAGAAATATTAATTTTTAAATTTGTGTATTTATATTAGCCTCTATTACATGTTTGTCTTAAAACACAAAATTAAACTTGTGTTATCTTGTCATGATTATTACTATTATTACATTGGTTCAAGAATATTATTTGCTTTAATTGGAATTTATTTTAAACAGCATAAAATGGTCAATTTATAATTGAGTTTCTGTTAAGTGTGTAAAAATTAAGACATTTTTAATTGTAAAAATTAGAGAAGAATAATATTGTCAGACATATCAGCCGTCATTTTTTTTGCCTCAGAAGATGCCAGTTTTCCTTGCTTGGTACATTTATCAAAGCTATCTATCTATTTATATAATTTGCAAGAGAGGGGACAATTCCGGTTCTAACTCATCTATATAGCAAATTGCATTTCATACTTTAGTTAATTTTTAAAAATCTAATTGTCCGATCGATAAGCTGTTTAGTCCGACGGATTCAGAAAAATAGCCCCTTTCATATGATACCTTATTTGTAATGAAGTTTCAATTAGATTTTTTTTAAATTAATTAAAATATGAAAATAATAATCTGGTAATAACTTAAAAATTGGACATTTAAATTTATAATTGTTGCCAAAAAAATTTACCAGTTATTTTTATTTTATTATTATTATCTTTTTTTTTTTTTTTTTTTTTTTAAGCATAAAATGAAATATGCTTTCATGCGAAAAATAAAAAATGATAAAATATTAAATTTCCTCATGCATATGAAAAAAATGAAAATGCGAAAAATGATCAAAATACAAACATAGCCTTTTTTAATATTTAATATTTTTTTTTCTTTTTTGTTTTGTTTAAATAGTATGTTTGTGGCATGGATGAATCACGCTTGGCATGAAAGCTAATTCATTGATAATTATGGGTAATATATTAAAATTTTTATACTGAAATAGATCGGATATTTTTCGCCAAGGACTCTACTTTTGTGAAAACCACTTTAAGCCAAGTAGCGCATCAAAAATATTAATAAATTATGAAATATTGAAAAACAGAAAAGAAAGAAAAGAAAAGGTAAAAGAAAATAAAGAAACAGAAAAAATAATCGCATAAATTATGTATTTTTGTCTAAAATGTCGATAAAAATTCAAAAGTCGACAAGGGGAGCTATATTAAGGCTGTACTATGATCAGATTTACATATTTAATTATTTATTTTTCTATATACCAACTACTATTAACCAACTCAACTACTGTTATAACCACAAAAAATTGTCTCAAGCAATAGATGTAGCCGATCATAGCATGTTGTAATATTATATTTGGCGTGAAATTGTTGTCATTTTATAGCTGATCGAATAAATCAAATAAATATAGAAAATAATGAGAAAGGAAATATTATGTACACCATGTATAGTGTTGTTCATATGTAACTGGGATTCAAATATAAAATTGCTACTTAAAATTTTTCAAAACTGTCATCTGATAAGCACCCAAATGGAAGCCCACTGGTAAGCTATAGTCACAGGCAATAGGGACAGGCACCCGAGAGTCTGCGAATGAGTGGGTCGCTGCTGAAGGCAGCGGGGACAGGAAGCAGGCTTTTGAGCAATTTCATGATTTTATTTATTTATTTATTTATTTTTTTATATAAAACGATATAGAAAAGAGTTTCCTTTAAATATAGTGACCAGCGAAGCAGACAAAGCCTTTGTTGATTCACTACCTTAAATGATTTCGCATTCTGTCATTTTTGACGGGGTTATATACTAGTAATAAATAAATGAATAAAAAAGTTACACATTATTATCGAAACAGTGGCTATCACTTTATAATCTACGAACTCACTGGCAGAGAAGGACAAATTAAAAAAAATTCTTAGCCAAGGATTTTTTTTTTTTTTTTAACTAGCCAACAGCATATAATTCATAGTCAATTATCTTTACAACAAAATTTATGCAACTGTAAAACAAATTGACCATTTAGTTGAATTCTTCCAAGCTTCCAAAGTATCATTTCTTCCCAATATGCAATAATAACGGCTTAAAAGGTAACAAAACTTAAAGTAGTTGCCTATTCAAACACTGTTCATGCTCTTGAAAGGAGTTTTTTAGCTGTTTTACTGTGTTGAATATCGGCAAACAGTAACAAAATTGAATGATTTAAAATCCAGTTACCAGTGGTAAATAAATCAAGCATTTCCACACCACTGCTTACTGGGTATTTGTGACAACCCTAAGGCAAAAAAATGTCTGATGCACCAGCTCATATATTTAAAAGCCTTAACAAAAATAGCATTATGTCATATCACTGAGATAACCAAGTTATCTTAATGTAAAGAGTATATATTATCATGTTCCTACTATGTATTTTCTGAATCTACAATATTCTTTTGTGCAGTTAAAGCCATAAATGCACATGGCTTTAGGCCGAATAATAATAATAGTAATAAATTTATTATAATTTTACAATCTGAAAAATAAATTTCCCTCTAGTTGGTCAATATTATGTAATTAATATGACAAATAAAGCAGCTTTGTATTCATACAACATGCATATAAAAAATAATTTATGTGGAGAGATAATAAAAAAAAATCAATAAATAAACAAGAAAAAAAAAAAAAAATCAATAGAGCTGTTTTTTCAAACACCAGTTTCCGAGGTCTGAAACAGACCTACCTAATCAGGATTAGAGTTAACTTTCCTGTAATAATTACGTAATGCATGCAAAGGGATATCTAAAAAGGTTTATGAAGCAGTTTACAAGAAAATCTCTAAAGGAGTTTTCGAAATACCAACTTTCACCAAAACTTGGCAAACTCAATTGTTGATCAGAAAATGACAATTACATACGAAAGAATATCGAAAAAGGAGTTAATATGGCGAGTTAAAAAAAAAAAAAAAAAGAAAAAAGAAAACAGTTGTTTTTAAAGAAAAGCATTTGCAAGACCTCAAATTGACCTACTTATAGAGGATACCTCTCTATTTTTCTGAACTAACCAACTAATGAAAGGACACCTAATAGGGTGTTTATATAGCAACTTTGAAGAAAAACATTAGAGTCATTTTTGAGATACAGATTTATGGTCTCATTTCCGTTTTTCTAATTTTAACCAAAAGTTGGAAGAATTATCTGTACACCAGACCTGTCTAAATTCTGAAGTTTTGTCATTCTATCTTAATTAGT
The DNA here is from genome assembly GCA_963930645.1 of Salticus scenicus. Taxonomy (NCBI): domain Eukaryota; kingdom Metazoa; phylum Arthropoda; class Arachnida; order Araneae; family Salticidae; genus Salticus; species Salticus scenicus. The sequence continues at coordinate 148,299,187 of OZ005662.1, forward strand.
TTTGGAGATATAATAGTCAGAAGATTCCCCCTACACACACACACACACACTGATCAATTGCCAAAAACCACTTTTTCACACTCAGGAGACCTTAAAGCAGGAAATCAGGTGATAAATCAATATCGAATTTTTGAATGAAATATAGTACTCCCTTTACTTACAGTCGTCAAGTGAAATTTGCATTGAGTATTTGTTGTGTTTAAATTATATTACATTTGAAAAAAATAATTTTTCATACCATATATTTGTATTGAAATTTTATTTTTCCGACTGAGTGAAAATAATGCCTGGACTGTGAGTCGAACCCCAGATTTTTGACTTACAAGGTCAAGGCTCTACCAATTGAGCTATCCAGGCCGACAACCGGGGAGAAAGAAATCGAGCTATCTACATGATAGATATATGAGCTATCTACATGATAGACCAGATGTTTCTGCCTAAAGGTTGTCTGAGTGAGTAATGCAGACCAGTTGTCGGCCTGGATAGCTCAATTGGTAGAGCCTTGACTTTGTAAGTCAAAGATCCGGGGTTCGACTTCCGGTCCAGGCATTATTTTCACTCAGTCGGAAAAATAAAATTTCAATAAATATGATTTTCTTCCAATCAGTTGATTGTGTGATTTTAATAATAATAAAAAAAAAACATTTATTTGTATATTTTTGTATTAGAGTATTTTTTTTTTTTCACCATCCTATAAATTTTTTTTTTCTTTTTTGTTTGTTCTGTGTGTATATTTAAATTCATTCTGTAATTGCCAAATTATTTATTTATTTGTTTTTTTAATATTTTAGCAATTAGTCCAAGAAATGGTAGATTCTGATATTGAATTAATGCGGAAAAATCCAGCTGCTTGAAATTATTATGCACGTATTGTCTTGTTATTTCATGAGAGGAGTTAACAGATCATTCCATTTGGTGTTCTTCTTCCGAAGAATGCAGTGGCTGCACAAAATGGTGTTGGCATTATGAAGTTTTCTAGTCTTGGGGTTTTGATGATTATAAATGTGGTGGAATATTATTATTATTTTAAATCTATATATATAGTTATCTTACACTGTATATTATTCTGTACTGTATTATAGTTTGTTATTTTTAATTTTGCTTATAAAGTTTATTTCTTTTTTATTATTATTATTATTTATTATTCAGTTTTATTAAATAAGCGCAGTTTTAGTTTCTGTGACAATTAGTGCCTCAGTAGGGAGAAATATGCTAATTTTTGTATTATATCAGAAATACAGTTTATCACTAGCTAATGACAATAATAATTTCTTCATTTTCTTAAAAGTACAAATAATTTTATTTATTTATAGTTAAAATTTTTTTTTCCTTTTGCTTAATACTAAAAGAGCCTATATATAATATATGTGAGTATGTATGTTAAATCTTCTGAAAGCCGGGAACAAGATATATTCACTAAGCTGTTATTTTTTTTTCTGCAACTTACAATTAAAAATTGCTTAAGAAAAATTTTTTTAGTGCAGAACATGCATAATAATCATAAACATTTTCTTCATATTTATTATTATATTTTTTATCTTATGCTGAAAAAACTTTTATTTTAGGACATCATAAAAAATGAATGTACATTTCAAAAATGTACATTGATTAATTATTTTTACTTTTTTAAAAAAAGAATACAATTAAACTAAAATGATAATTCAGAAATTTAATTCATCAACCTGGAAATTAATTTTTGATAAAATGGAGTAAAAGACTGATTTTTACCAGCTATGTGAAAAATACCAGAGCCGGGAATCGAACCCCGGGCCTTCCGCTTAACGTGTGGATGCTCTAACCACTGAGCTACCTTGACTGATAACCAGCTCGGCACTTCTCACATAATTTACGTTGGCAAGGTCACCGAGTCTGCATTAAAGCAGCTATATCAAGTGACAAATTTGAATATGGCATAACTCCAAATGGCCACGAAATTTCAATTCAGAAATTTAATTCATCAACCTGGAAATTAATTTTTAATAGAATGGAGTAGAAGGCTGATTTTTACCAACTATGTGAAAAATACTCCATTCTATCAAAAATTAAAATGATAATATTTAAATAAATATATGTGTTGTTAGTAAATTGCCATTTTTTATTTTATTATTATTTTTTTTTTTGGTCCATTTTTTGATATCACATATTTTTAAAACTTTTTAATTTATTTAACGCTCTCAGCGTGTAGCCTTAAATGACATTTCTACTTAAAAAATTATCTTATTGACTACTCCAGCTTCATGATTTTAAGTTACAGTTTTACTCCTCGCATGATTTGGAGAGAGATTTCTTGTTTTACAAAAATCAGTCTCAAACTGTTTGAAGGGTGTTTATTTGAGTTACAAAAATCCAGTTCAAACGCTTAGAGGGTTAATTTATAATTTTTAAATGACTTTATCATTCTAAAAAATGGTTTGATGAGTTTTCACTCCTCCTTAATTTTATGCTTGACGTTTATGAAAGGTTAAAAAATATATTAATTTGTATTTTCTCTGCAATCAACAACAAAAATTCTATATTTGTATGCATGTTTCATTTAGCCTAACTGGTATTATATTAAAGTTTTACCTGAATTAATTAATTAATTAAAAAAGTCATTTTGTAGTTTTAGTTATATTTTTGTGTTATAAGTTAATGTTACTTGATACCCTGTTCAAACCCTAACAACACTTCTTCTCAATATGACATCTTCAGGATATCCTATGGTTGAAAAGACATCCACGGGACATCCTCAAGATTCACTATGGACATTGAAAAGGGTTTTTTTTTTTTTTTTTTGTTAATTATGCTATCTTTTTATTTTATTAAAAAATGTACTTAATAATATTAATTTATATATTTTTATTTGTATTAAACTGCAAATCTCAATATTTTTTAAGGCTGGTCCTCATTGCATTTTATCTATAGATCTGTTTTTCTTGAAATGTATTTGCATAAGTCAAAAATCACGTAAATTGTACCATACATTTTTTGTTTTTTCATTCAAACTGTTCATTTTAATGTAATTTGCTTTAGCTTTCTGGTGCTTTCCAACCTTTTAATTTTTGTTATTTGACGATTAGTCTAATTATCTTTTCATCTGTATCTGCACTAGAAAAATAAAATCTGCACTAGATCGGTAACCATAACCAAAAAATGAAATAATTCAAATGAAATAATTTTTAAATCAGTTTTAACTGGAATTTTTAAAAATGTCTGAGGAAGTATTATAAATCATGCTCTAATATGAATTTTGATGATGATGATGATGATGATGTTGTGTCTATGAAAGTGCAATTAAATGGCTCCGAAACTGTCGAAGACAGCTTTAGCAACCTCGACAGCCCTATCTGTATAAAGTAGGTCTACTGGGTCTTCAAAGCCGATATTAAGAAGTTTGGCCTGGATTGCTGGGCAGCTGAAGATGTGTTGGGGAGACAGTGGGATGTCGTCTGGGCAGTGAGGACAAAAGTTGGTGTAACTACGCTGCCCGTCCTCAGAAATCCTCATCCCCTTTAAATGGTTTGTCCTCAGTCTGGTTAAAATAGTTGATAAGGCTCTATCACAGTTCAATTCCGGAATGGAGTTTCGTTTAACTTGTTGACCGATTAGTCTTCGGCCAGCGACGGCATTGGCGTCAACGAGGGTTAGACATTTGGATGGCTGAGGAGAATTATGTGCAGCCTTTGCGAGCTCATCGGCCTTCTCATTACCGAAAATATTTACATGAGCCGGTATCCATTGCAAGATGCAGGATCCCTGGGCAGCAATGATTTTGTTTGTGAGCTCAATGATCTGATGGCTGAGTTGACATTTGCCCTTCTGGATCACTTGCAATGCTGATTTGCAATCTGAGAATATGATGATGCCTTTGGAACTCTGGTCCTCCTTAGACAGATAGATCTCCAGAGCACATTTGATGGCGACGAGCTCGGATGTATAGTTGGAGGCGATTTTCCCAACAGGAATACCGTGGCATTCCTGCGCTCCGTCTGGTTCGATGAAAAAGACACCTGCTCCTCCTCTATCGAGATTAGAGTCAGAAGAGCCATCTGTGTAGGCGATCATCAGATCTTGATTTGAGGTCGTGAGTACTTCAATGGTATGGTCGCCTTTCTCTTTAATTATTGTGGTGGGATCTTTCTTGGTACAAGGTTGTAAGAGATTTAAATAGATTTTTGTTTGGGGGAGAGGGCACAGGATGTTGTAAGGCTCTTTGGAAATTTTGAAGGTCTCATATTTGAGGTTGATATCATTCCTGATATCTTGGTCATGTTGGAGGGTCGAGGATCTCTTCAGCCTGCAATTTCCACTCCACGCTCTAAAGGTTCTACTTGAGATATGGCGATCAGCAAGAGTTTGAATTTTGTTGGTAAATTTAATGGTTGTTAATTTTCTTCTGCTTTCCAAGGGGGCAAGGCCACATTCCTTTTCAATTTTGATGTTATCCGTTGATGAAACAGCTCCAGTGATGATTTTAGAGGCCCTGTATTGAATAGTGTTGATATTTTCTTTAACAGTAGGCCTTGCCGATGCCCATATGGGTGCTGCATATTCGAGAATAGGCCTGACGATAGAAGTGTAGGTATTCTTGAGAGTTTTTGGACTAGATCCCCAGGAAGCACCACAAAGTCTTTTGAGGATGTTAAGCTTTTTCATTGCTTTATTTGAAATATTTTCAAGGTGTTTAGAGAATCTTAACTCTGCATCTAGAGTTAGTCCAAGATACTTGGGGTTAGAAGTTTGTTTAATTTCTGAACCAAATAGCTTTATAATAGGATGGAACGAGCTTCTATTTTTTCTATCTGTTGAGAAAACACAAAAGTTTGTTTTGTCTGGATTAATTTTGAGCTTAAGATCTTTTGACCAGGTTTCAATGCCTTTCATACAGATGTTAAGAGCTTTTTGTGAAACATTGAGATTTGAGTGGGTGTGCCAGACTGCAATATCATCGGCATAACAGGCAACTTTGATTTCTTTACTGATGTGGGGGTCTATCGTATTCATGTACAGAAGGAAAAGGAGAGGGCTAAGTACGGAGCCCTGAGGAACTCCCGCCCAGGTATGGTGAGTAGTAGAGAAGCTGCCATCAACTCTAACTTTAAAGCTTCTTTTTCTGAGAAAGTCATTAATCCAAATTAGAGCATTTGATGTAATGCCTGTTTCGTGTAAGATGTTGATCAGTTTCTGTCTCCAGACTCTGTCGAAAGCAGCAGAGAGATCAAGAAGAACCATGGTAGTTTTCTTATGGGGCTTGCTCTGGAAACCGTCAATAATAGATTGGCAAAGGTAGAAAAGCTGATCGACAGTGCTGTGATTGGCTCTGTATGCGGTCTGGTAAGAGTGCAAGATGTTGTTCTCAGTGATCCAATTCATCAGTCTGGAATGTATAATGCGCTCCATAAGTTTGCACAGAATGCAGGTGAGCGAGATAGGTCTATAGTTAGCGCAGTTACTTGCAGATTTTCCAGGTTTTAGGATGGGAACAATTACAGAGTTCTTCCAGGATTTGGTTAACTTACCAGTGCGCCATGAGGTATTAAAGATATTCAGCAAATCTCTTTTAGCGTTTTCACCAAAATGCATGATCATCTGTCCGAAAATGAGATCTGGTCCGGGGGATCTATTTTGATCCAGGCGATTGATTGCAGATTCCAGTTCCTCAGGACCAAAGTCAGATGTGAAGATGCTGTTATCAGTCATTTTCCTGCTTCTTTTAATAACAGATTTGTAATTTTTATTAACTTTTTTGTCTCCTGCTGTATACTGTAGTTTGCTTGAAGTTTCGTAGTGCTTTGCAAGTAGGTTTGCTGTTTCTTTGTTTGTTCTGGCATATGAGCCGTTTGTGGCGATCACATTATGAATTTTGATGCAATTGCTTAAATTCATGATTACATATTAAGGCTATACATCAGTCAGATAGCTCCCTTTCTCCCTTCCCATGTTATCCAATGGGATTTTTGTTGCGTCGTTTTATAAAAATATCTCATTAAAAAATGAACTTTTTCAAATTATGGTTTTTGAATATTACTCTTTGAACAGGTCGTCTTTTAGCTTAGTGAGCAATTTTTCAAAAAAAAAAAAAAAAATTAAATATTTTACTTGGAGATCCACACTTAGAGTCAATAATTTACTTATTGAAATAAAATATTTAAACAAAGCAACGAAAATCCCATTGGACAACATGGGAAGGGAGAAAGGGAGCTATCTGACTGATGTGCAGCCTTAAGACCCAGACATCAGTGGCACTTTTTTTTTTTTTTTTTTTCATTTAAAGTGGTCTTTTAAACCTTTTTATTTTAATTGGGGAAAAAAAAATCTTTTGTTGGTCAAACACGAAAATAAAATAATTTCTGAATGCATTAAAGTATAAAATAAGCTATCACTAAAATATTATTATTATTAAATAAATATATATTCTTACAATATAAGACTCTATTTGCATTTAATGGAACTAGCAATTAAAAGCAATTTTTTCCTCTTTGTTTATTGTGTCAATTTATCTTGTCTTGTCTGTCAGTCTATCTGCATCCTCATTTTTGTATGAAATTTTAGATTATTTTCAAATTTCAGTGTTATTAAAGTATAGTAAAGCATGTTTCTTTTAAAACATAGTCATTATAAATTACATATTTTTCCATCTTATCACAAAAAGATTTTATATGTAGTTATTATTATTTTTAACTTTAGTTTTTAGTCATTTATAATTTTAAATATGAACTTACTGAATTTACTTATGAATAAAATGAATTTACTTTTTTTTTTTTTCGTTGTTAATTTTGTTGTTTGTGTATTAGTTTTATCGACAAATATTTTGTATAAGTTTTAGGTATTTGTGTATTTTGTATTTCACTGATTTTGCCAAGAAGTATTATTTATTGCCAAATATGATTAAGATAGCTATCATATCATGTACACTGTTTTTATATTTTATGCTTTTTCAGTTTTACTTTAATATTTTTTAAGTAAAATTGGCTTGGAAATTATTAAAGAAAAATCTTGGTGAATTGCAGCATATTTTATGTAATTAAAATGGTTTAACATTTCTTCAAAAAACCATAGCATCATATTTAACCAATTAGAAAAACATGTTCAAATTTTCATAATTGAATCTATTCCCTATTTGGACAAGTTTACCTTAAGTTTAAATCACTGTTACTTGGCTTAAATCTTTACTTTCCAGACTGCACCTTTCCAGAGTTGCAAGCGTGAATTTACAGAAGGAGGGGGGGGACATGCCCCTCTGCGTAGGATCAAAATATTGATGGCATGTCTCCAGACCACCCCAGAAGTAGGGGGGAATTTCAGACGTTGCCTATTGCACATTGCGTAGCTATAGGTGAGGTTAAACACACTCAACTCTATGACGTAATTTGTATTGCTGTCTTTGAGAGATTTACTTTTTATGAAATAAAAATTATGCAACAAATTTTGTATGATCGTTATTACTCATGAACATGGAAAGTTATTTGTAATTTTATTTTCTAATGAACTGACTTTTTATTCCTTGTTATATCCTGTCATACTCATTTTTTACTTAATTTTATTGTTATAATTATTTTTAAAGTCCCAACCATCTTGTTTTAAAAATAAAAATACATTTTGTGCATTTTTAATGAAAAGCATCAGCATTGCCTACTTAATAACCTGATTAAGAAGTCCATTTTATCTTGATTAATTTACAAATACATATTTTTATTTTGTGATATTTTAAATCTTGATATATTTGTTAAGTTGTTCTTTTTTCATTCTGAATGATTATTTTATGGTTATATGATAAATTAGCATAATGTGTTATTATTTTATTATTAAATTTACATAGAAATTAAATTTAAGTACTTATATTATTATTTAATTTTTGAAATTTAATTAATTATTTACAGAAATCTTCAAAATATTTTGTTTTGAAATTATATTATGGGCATTTAATTATAAAATCCTTATTAAGCTGTATTTTTTGGAAAATTATCCAGAAATATAAAAAGCTATTTTATAACTTTGTAGTATGCACCTTTGTTGAGAGTAATTTTTTTTATTGAATCCATGAAAAAATGTGTAAAAAACAATGCTAACAGATTTTTCATATTAATATGTTACTTTTTTTTCTAATTAGTTATTAATCATTAAAATAATAATAATAAATAATAATAAAATAAAAATTTCCCTTATTATTAAAAAAATGCTCTTTTTCCGATTGTAAAAAATTGTTACATCACTGTGAACTAAGAATGTATTTATAAAAATGTAAAAATTAATTTTTTACTTTTTAAATAAAATGCAGTTTTAAACTAAAATGGATTAAAATATTTATTTGTGGCTTCCTTTTATTTCCTTATATCTAATCTATATTGTAATAAATATTATTCAATTTGTATAATAGATAATTAAATGGACATTCCATACCTAAAGGTACAGTAAGTGATCAAATTATTAATTTTTTTTTTTTCTTTCTTTTCATTTTCTTTTTAATTTTTTTCTATTTTCTAAAAAAATACTGAAATGGTTTTGAACTTCAGACGTGCAAAAAACATTCATAAACTCTCACTTTTCAGTATTGATTTAGTTACTAGTGCAATTATGGGATCAACCACAAACTGAAGAAAAGCTCAAATACTTTAGGTTACCCTGTATCATAAAAAGCTGCAGATAGCTTATTATTTTAACACTTGATTTCACTTACTATTACTATATTTCTGTATATTTTAGTGGAAATAGCACAATTATTTAGACATACAAACTTTTAAGGGAGGTAGGGCAGATCATAAGAATCAAAAATTGAACAGCAACCCATGACCGTAAATCTCATTTTAACCCTCTAAGAACTGGATGTTTTTTGGTTAATTTTTAACAGTAAAACACACAAAGGGGTGGGGCTTTTGTATATTGCATTTTTAACTAAATGTTTTTAGATGTTAACGTTTACATAAAAAGAAATGATGGATCAATATTGCATACAATACAGTAAAACCCCGATCTATCGTTCCTGCATCCATCATTTTCCCGCATTGATCATTTTATTTCTATGGTCCCTGTACAAACTGTATTTAAATAATGTTAACAAAACCCACATGTATTGTTCTTTAAAAAGCCATTTTCCCGCATTCATCGTTGTAAAATTTTTCTTCTGACCGAAATGAAATTGAAAATCAAGAGATTCCATATGGCATTCAAATTGGAATTACTCCTTTTATCATAAAATAACTCTTTTCCTCCTCCACGGAGGATCAAAATTGTTATGGCATGTCTCCGGCCATTCCTTAAAAGTAAGTTCCAGACAGTCGCTATTTGTATATATAGTAGCACTAGTGCGATGTAAAACCCAACCAACCTCAACTATTCAACCTTTTCCTGTTTTGGGTGAAGAACAGGGATGATGCAGATATTGTAACATGTGTCTATGAATAACTGAATATGGATCGTGTGTTGTTGCTTGGAGAATAAGTTGCTCTACTTTGTGTAAAGAGGAGAATGGATGCATCCAGTATGGCCAGCTACTACATTTTTTCACTTTCCTGAGGCTGAGCTATGCCAGTGCCAGATGTGTCTGATATAATTACAGCATTTGAAAATGTACAAATTTTTTTGTATGCGTAGGAAATTACAGAAAAGGGCCAGAAAATGTTGTAAATCTGGGAAATCCCCGTTTAATTTGTAAAATGAACAAAAAATCCAACATAAAATTTCTGATTTTTAAAAGTAAATATCACTTAATGTTCTACAACTTTGATTCATTTCTTTGACAGTTTGGAGAGTAACAAATTAGTTTTTATTGCTAGTATACTATATATATTGCATGTATTGTTTCATAAACATTGTTTTATTCATGTTTTGACTTTAACTTGCATTCATCGTTTTCCCGCTTTCATCGGGTTTTTTTCATGCACCCCATGAAAAATGATGGATCGATACTCTACTGTATAACATTTACTTAAAAATATAATCTATGAAAACCACACATGTATGTGAGTTTTACTGCTAAAAATTAACAGGGTTCGTACTTCACATCCTTTTTTCAAGTCACTATGAAGGATGAAAAATTTTTGCCTTTATTGCTACTTGCTACCACTATCTTTACACAATAATCTCTATCCTATTTAGTCATTACACATTATTAAAAAAATACCATAAAGATTTCTGCATAAGAGGCAAAAGTCTTGCTTTTGTGGGAAACATACCATAGGGAAAATGAATAACACATATTGATTTGAAGAAATTCTAAATATGTTTCCAAATGTTAAAATGTCACATGGATAGATTGACAAACTGAAGTTGTAAACACTTTTCAACTTTGTTAAAATGTGTTAAAACTACTGGATTTATTTAAGAAAATGATTTATTAAGATTGATTTAAGAAAATGATTGATTTAAGAAAATGATCCATTTGACAAAGAAGATTTAAAGCTAACGGAATCCTCGATCTGATCAGCAGAAAGAAAGTTAAGGGCCTAAATGTTAATACAAATTCTTTAAAACTGCTATTTTTTTCTTACATCACTTGTGCCTATTTTTCATCGTATTAGTCTTATCCCTTTGAAATTGTTCAAATGGTTTCTTTTCTCTCTTTACCTTATTAATGACATCTTTTAAGCTGAAAATTCGTTTATGTCATTCCCTGTATCTATCCACAATTCTACTGAACCTATCACATTGAGAATTTGTCCATAGTTAATTCTGTCCCTTTATCATAGTCACATCTTATTTTAGCCATAATTTTTTTTTCACTAAATATACAGGATAGTAAGTAAAAAAGGTGCTGCTGAAGGCAGTGGGGACTTAACTGAAATCCATGTGCAGCTTCCTTTCTTTCTGCATATGTGCATTCAGCACCTGATTGACTAGTGATTAAGCAGGTGTTGGCACAGTGCTTCTAGATAATGCACTGCTGCAGGTATTGGGATTCAATCCTGCCATATTATGGGCAGGGAAGACACTGACAAAGGCAGAAGCAACTTGCATTGAGGATTAGACGGAATCTTGTTGAACTTTGTTTTATAATTATACATTTTTTAAATTTTATATTTATAAATGACTTATTTAAGCATCGTGAACCAGCAAAGCAAGCTAAGTCTGCTAGTACACATAGATAACAAGTTAAATATTTTACTCCAAATGATATACATCTGTACAATTTTTTTACACAAGTTTTAAATGAACATAAATAAAATTAAAAGAACAAAAAACATTTTTTTAAACATTTAAATCAATTTAATCTGATGCAGTTTAGTATTTTGCTTGGATTAAAACACTGACATATATGAACAATATATGAATTTTTAGTATCTAACTGTTCCGTTCTGTTGCTGCATCTTGGAAACCACCATTTGAATGGCCGAATTCTAGTTTCAGTGCATTCTTTATTACATGAATATTGTTCTGTAGAAAACTGGTCCAATACTTCATCTTGGCTGTAGCAATAGGATGAAAAATCATGGCAACAGCATTCTCTTTTAATGTGATTTTGTATTGTATGTCCATGACTGTAGCATAGATCTGTTGAGTAATATACTGGCATTAAAGATGAACAACTGCATTTTCTATGTTTAATAGGAACATTTTGAGGATAGCAGCTTTTACAAGAAGTTTGTTGAAAAGTCATTAATCTGAAATAATTTTTATTTTTAGAAAATCTCACAAATTGCTTTATTTTTAAATCAAGTATGTAATAGTGTTTAAACAAACAACTTTTAATATATATTTTAAAACTATTTCTAGTGATTTTTTTTTATTTTTTAGAATCATCATTATTTTATCTATAGTTTGTAAATATTTGCAATGATGTTTGTAAAGTAACACAATTATTAAAAAAAAAAAAAAAAAATTGATATGGACATTGTATGACTTTTTCATACACCCATTTAAATGAATACATATTTGTTATGAAAATAATCACATTTTCGTGTATAGTAAATGGTTTGTAAATGAACAGGCAGGTTGTAGTTAATAAATATACTTCATTCAACAAATACAGTACCCACCATTTTATAAAATCATTGGCTAATAAAATCAGCTGCTTAATCTGATCAAATTACTAGGTCTGAAATCAAATTAATTCAAACTGCTTTTGAAATCACCACTTAATAAAATCAGTATTGCCGGTTAATAAACTCAAAGTAAAATCTCTTCAGCAGTAAAAATTATCATATGTAAGCCAGACAATGAATTTTAAAGTTTCACAAGAATTTTTTTATTATTACCTTTGAAAAGAGAAAATAAAATAAAATATTGCAAGCCCCACATTATCTCTCTTTGCCTAAAATTATACACCTAAAATATAAAAAAATAAATAAATAAATAAAACATGACCTGTCATCTGTTGTAGTAATGAACTTAAGGAATGCATTTTTCAAACAATTGGCCAATGATAATTTTTTTTATGTCTGTAAACAATCAAATAGAATTTTTAGTTCACATTTTGAAGCAACTTAAAATCAAGATGTGTAAGTGAAAAGTTTTATTTTGACAATAAAATGTGAAAATTTTAGAAAGTATGATGGAAATCGAAGCTTAAGATTTCTCAATTTGCTTTATGCAGTTTACTTAAAAATAGAGATGATATTACTGTCTAAATTGTTGCAAACAGAAGTGTGAACTGCATGCGAAAACAAATAGGGAAAGCAAAAGTCGTTGAGGCAGTACTTCTAGATTGGCTAAAGAATGTCAAGTCAAATAAAATTTCCATCTCCTATGTAATTTTGTTCTTAAAAGCTGAAAAAATTGCACGAATGATGAGTGATGAAAACTTCATTCCTGTGAATGGTAAAAAAATATTGTTTATCGCAAACTTCACTCATAAAAGACACGGATTTTGACGGTAATTGTTGTAAAATAGTCGTTCAGTGGATTTGTTGAAAGACTAATTCAGCTAAAGGGCTCACAAGGAAACATTCAAAAGGTGTCATCTTCAAAAAGTATTGAAAGATTTATTTGATTCTATTCTTCATAAAACACCAGAAAATGAAAAAATTATCAGCTGAAATTAATTACAGCAACCACAAAAAATTATCAAAATTAAGCATATTTGGCGATTTCACACTGCTAGGCGATTGATTTTGAGTACTTGGCGGAAAAGCAAAACACGGTTCAGTTGGTACACGGCAATCTCGGTGCTAGCAAACGTATCGCCTAACAGCACTAAATCGCCAAATATGCTTAATTTTGATAATTTCTTGTGGTCACTGTAATTAATTTCAGCCGATAATTTTTTCATTTTCTGGTGTTTTATGAAGAGTAGAATCACATATATTTTTTTCAATACTTTTTGAAGATGACACCTTTTGAATGTTTCCTTGTCAGTATTGACGAAACTGCATTGTTTTATTTGGCTCTACCAGGGCACACTGATATATTCAAAACCGAAACCAATGATCAATACAAGAGAATAGGATAAAAAGTAACTAATTTTTAACGTGTAGTATGACGATAACTGTCAAGAAAATATTTTCAGTTGTTGTTGTTGTTAGCAAGAAACTTCCCTGCTTTAAAGTAGTAAAAAAATTACTTGTGGACTACCACAATTGTAAGAAAAGAAATATTTCTCTGATTTTTTCATGATTTTTTTTAGATTTTTTTCGACAAAAATCTAACTAAATATATTGTTCTAGTTTAGGACAACTGCACTGTACATCAAACATATTTAATGTTTTAACACATAAAACTAATGCTTCTTCCATCTAACACCTCAGTGTCATTCAACTACTCGATCAGGGATTAGAGCATCTAAATTTTAATATAGAAAAAAAATGTTGGAAAAGCTGTAACGGAAATCAATGTACGTAATTATTCTACTTAGTCTTCTATAAACAGTATAAGCAAAATCTGTAACTCTCTTGAAAACAATGCTCTACATAATGTTTTAAAGAGCATGACATCAAATACAAACACAAAATACTTCTTAGCATGCAGAAGAAGAATCTCAAGAATAATGTTCCATCTTTCAAGGTAAGGAACAGTTGATGAGGTTTTTTTTCAATATGTTGTGATGAGTCAAAACCTCCTAACATAGATGAAACTATTTGATAATGTGATTGTAGAGCAGTTTTTGTCTTCATAAATTTCAGATGAACCAAAGAATAAAGATGAAAATTCTGATTTAGGTGAGAAACCGACAAGTAAAAATGAAATTCTGATTTAGACGAGGCACCGGATTCTTCACCTGCGGCAGTTGATGTACAGAAAGCTCGTTATATATTAAATATACATATGCAGAAGAATACTAGAGAATCGGAGCATAAACTGGAAATGTATGGCCAATTTTGCATTTTTGTTAGAAATATTAAGCAATTAATTACTCCGTCTCAACAAAGCACATCAGTGTGCACCAGTTTTTTTAAGAACACCAATATTTAACTAATGTAGAAATACAAACTAATTTTATCTGCAGCAGTATGTATTAATTTTATATAGAATAAGTGTTTAATTTATTAATTGTTAATTAATAATTAATTATTTATAAAAATGAATTAAACTTCTTTATTAAATCTATTAACTGCTGCATTTGAAATTTCTTTCTAAATCCGGGTGAGGAATATTCTTCTCTTGAGTTCAGACTTGTTCACCGGTTATAAAAATCAGACGCTTAATAAAATCATTTTGGAGCAGAACAAATGTGATTTTATAACGCCGCGGTTACTGTATTCCCGAAACAGTTCAACAAAACTATTTTTTGCACCACAAAAGTAATAAAAATAGCATTATATACACTGGAGTGAATGAATATCACTTGTGTGTTTGGAAACAGTAATCAACAGTTTATTGCACAACCTGTCACTGACAAACAAACAACTCAGAGTTCAAAAGAGACTGTTGCCAGTTGCCTATTGCATAGCTATAATGCAAACCCACTTACTCAGAATTGAAAAGAATTCACTCAAACTTGCCTTCGACTTCAAATGATATGGATCTGAAGCACCTGTTTGTGATACCCATCTTTTTCTACCTAAGAATGGTAAAGAAGGGGTTGGGATGTTCTGAATTTCATTTCATTGCCAAAGGGGAACAAAAAAAAAAAAAAAAAAACATAAATGGAGCTTTTCAGAAAAAAAAGAGCACAAAAATTTAAAAATAAGGAAGTTTAAGTACAGCATTACACAACTCATAGAAAGCTTAAGGACAGCAAGAATATTTTTATATTTTAAGGAACAATTTTTAAAAATTTTTATTTTTAGTTTTGGTGGAATCACATTCAGACAGCTCGGTCTGCGGCTTGACGTAATCAGCTTGCCTTAAAAAAGGCACCTAACTATCCTGAGCCAGAACTGGTGTGTTTATATATATATAGACAAACACTGTAAAATACTGTTCAAGTGCCCCTCAATCTTTAAGGAAAGTAGGGATACATTTGGAGAGGGGGCAGATAAAGAGCAAAATATGCAAAAATATGGAAATTGGCATGTATTTTCCTGCTAAAATTAAATAGCATAAAATGATTTAAAAACAAAACATTTATATGTCTTTTAAGTTGCAGTGGTAATTAAAGTAAACCCTTGTTAAACGGTCATTATTTAACTAACCTGAACAATTCAGAAAACTCTCCCCTCCCCCCTTCCAATAAATTGTCTTAAAATATTTTCCACTATTTTAGGAAGCTTATGGTTTCCATTTTCATATAATCAGTGTCGGATTTAATATAATACAAATCAATGTTTATATTTACAAAGATGAATGTTATAAAATAAATAAATAACGTAAAAATCTGTCACCTATTTGGATAGTCTACCGCTCATCGTAAGATGGCATTTATTTGGTAGTTTAAGAACAAACGAAATTCATGTGAAAAGCAGAGGGAGTCATTTACTTGAGGGAGGGTGCTTTTGCAGTGTTTTATGATATATATATATATAAGCATAGAAGGCTACAGCAGGACAACACAGGATATATTCTCCAAGAAGTCAGTGTTGAAAGCAATAAAAAAAAATAACATAGAGTATATAGAAGGCAACAATAAAGGTTAAAGGAGAGAGTTACAGTTGGCAGCAAAATTATTGAAGCATACAGCCACATTTTCATATATATATATATATATATATATATTATGGTTTGATTGCTAATTTTTATCATTAACTTACTAAACAGCATAAGACTAATATCATGACTCGACAAATATTTACTTAACAAAACAGTATTAGGTGCACATCTTTTAAATAGGAATTATTGCTAATATTTCAATAATTTTTCTGTTGACTGTAAATGGAAGACCCATTTTAAGTTTGCGTCTTTTTAGAGGATCGCTGTGGCCATATGTAACCTGGCCAAGTTGGCTGGTCGGCGATTGCTGAGGGCCCCCGACCGAAGGGGGCCCAGAAAACCCGTTAAATATTCTACTTTATAATTAGTTACATCAGAGTAATTCAACTATTTATTTTCTGATAATTTTATGGATTTACAATCAATTTTGACTCATCACGTGTTGAGCAGTGATCATAATTTCAGGCAAGTTCATGACCAAAGAACTTAAATGCAAAAAAGTATTGAAGCTTTGTGATGAAAACCTTATCTTTCTTGATTGTTTTCCTCTAGCATGCGTGCACAAGTGAAGTCAAGAATGTTTCATTCATAGAGCACGCTGTTTTATGCTTCATCCTGTATGTTTGTTCTCCTATCTTAAACAACCACAGAATTTAAATGTAGCATCCAGATTGCGATAATTACGTCTCTTCGGAGCTGCAATTCTTTTTCTTACCTAATATAACTAAATTCTTTGTCGCAATGCTCCCTCGCTAAGTCTCTCTTAGTAAGGTTGTATTTAAAGCAGTGTCAGAGCTGTGCCAACATGAAACGTGTCTATCAGTGTGACGCTTCAAAAAGAAAAAAAGAGAAAATCTTTAGATGTAGAAAAAATTTCCAAATGTCTAAATACTTGGTTAACTAGTTCACTTCTCAGTCACAAAGTCGACCTTTGAGTGATGACAATGATACATTAAATACAAGTAACTCAAATTATAGTCCATTTCCTCATCAGAGGCACTTCAAGGCCACGGAATTCAGAGAGGGAGATCACATGAATGAGATCACGTGCTGAATTTCATCCAGTGAGATATCGTTGTTTCTTCAGTAGCCTAGCAACGGACGGGGAAAGTGAAATCACAGTTCATCTGAGCGTGGCCTTGAGGCGACTGCGTAAAGGAAATAGAGTATAGTTTATTAGCTCATAATTTCAAGGAAAACAATTCTATGATTAAATTTTATAAACTTAATTTTTAAAATTTGAGGTTCTTTATTTCAGACGAAAATTAGAGATTTTATATAGAAATAATACTTAAGTACCTTCCACATACTCGGTAAACCATTTGAGCAAAGCCTTTATTTCTGTTTCTTGCTGTGCTTTGTGTTTGCCTTTAAATTCATTATAATAAAAGTACTAATCAAATGACTATCATCAACATTTCACTTTTCATATGCCTAGTGGCCATTATCAGCCACAATTATTTATTCGAATGAAACTGCATTAAACAGAAGGATTTTTTTTTTCCTATTGTTTTAGAATATAATGTAGAAATTTAAGGTATTACACTAAGTTTTCATTTAACTAACGGAAAAAACAGTAGCAAAGCAATTCTATTATTTGTTTTTAAAATCAGAGGTTCTTAATTTTGGGTGAAATTTTGATATTTTATTTAAAAACTAGCTGAACCCGGCTACGTGGTGATGTGGTTTTAGTAGGCTTTACCCTGTTTCGCTATTCATTGGTCATTATATTTAAATGATCTTACAGTTCCATATCAGTTATCAGTATTAAAATCACACACATGCGAAAAGAAAGAAAAAAAAAATCACTTAAAGTCTCAATTTGAGTTCCTACTGCCCTTAGTAGCAGCTTTCACGCCCGCACAATACTGATTCAACATCCTTTTTTTTTTCCTATAAAATTCTGTACGAAACAAAATTTAATTTAGTACGACGATTTTTTTTTTTTTTTTTAAATCTATTTTTCCATATAAAAACATGCAGTAATTTTTTCGTACTGTAGCAACGGTTATTATATTTGTTTCTTAAAAATTTTTTTTTACAGCTTTAGTAAAAAATTTCCCCCCTTGGCGACTTTTAAACTTTCGTTGTCATTTTGGCAATGAATTAAAGAGGCTGTCACAATGCTGTAAGCGGGAGTTGCCTAGTTCACTATACACTGCTCGACATTGAAAATGCAACACCAAGAATGAATGATAATAACGGAATTAAATTTGTTGAGCACATACATTATAGTAGGAAAAACAATTGATTAAAATTTCAGGAAATTTGGAGGAATGTATACTGAGAAAACAGTACATAAAGCAGTGACCTCTGTGAGCAATAACAGCACGTATCTGCCTAGGCATTGAATCGAACAGCGATTGGATGACGTGCGGGTAGAGCACTTCATGATGTTTTAACACGATGCCACAATTCATCGATCGAAGTTACTGGTGAGTGGTGGGGGGCCAGTCGCTTTTCAACAATTAAACAGTCCTTTTCATTGGTGCGAGATCAGGAGAACGCGCTAACCAGAGCAACAGTCGAACACATTCTGTATCAATGAAGGTCCAGACAATATGGACAACTTGCGGTCGTGCATTGTCCTGCTTAAATGCTGCACTTCGGAGGCCTTGAACATAGGGCAGAGCTATGGGCCTTAACTGTCAGAAATGTAATGGCTGGTATTCAGAGTGGCGGGAAGGAAAACAAGAGGTGACCGGGAAGTGTATCCAATGGTACAACATGCCATCAATCCAGGTGGTGACTCAGTATGCGGCTACCAAAATTCTGATTACCCTCAAAACTGCATCACTGATATGGGCGCCATTAATGTGTGATCAACGATGAACTTGGACGCAGGAATGGCGGGAAGTCACTTTTTAGACAAATCACAATCCTGTTTACAGCATCAAGATTGCTTTATCCGTGTTTAATGGCATTATGAATAATGCACATTGCCAGCTGGGATTCGACATCATCATACTGTCCATCATTTGCAATGATGTTATGGGTTTCCATTGGATACACGTCTCAATTACTTCATGTTCGTATTCCTGGCACTCTGAACAGCGGCCATTAAATTTCTGATGAGTTAAGGCCCGCCCCTCTGCCCTGTATTCGAGGCCTCTGTAGCGCAAAATTTAAGCAAGATAATGCACGACCGCAAGTTGTTTGTATTGTCCGGACCTTCTTTGATACAGAATGTGTTCGACTGTTGCTCTGGCCAGCACGTTCTCCTGATCTCGCACCAATGAAAATGACTGTTTAATCATTCAAAAGCGACTGGCCCCCCACCACTCACCAGTAACTTCGATCGATGAATTGTGGCATCCTGTTGAAGCTTCATGAAGTACTCTACCCGTACATGTCATCCAATCGCTGTTCGATTCAATGCCTAGGCAGATATGTGCTGTTATTGCTTACAGAGGTCGCTGCTTTATGTACTGTTTTCTCAGTACATATTACTCCAAATTTCCTGAAATTTTAATCAATTGTTCTTCCTACTATAATTATGTATGTGTCCAACAAATTTCATTCCGTTGTTATCATTCCTTCTTGGTGTTGCATTTTTAATGTCGAGCAGTGTATTTGTACCAAGGTTTTTCAGAATCATTTTCCTTTTTGTTATAAAATATATTTTACAATTTGTATCAACTAAATCATAATTAAAGACTTTTTTTCCCCCAATATGCTTGGTCGTTCTGTCCCTTTTCTAACTATTTAGATATTATTGTAGGATTTAGATTATTTTTTTTTTCTGCAACTATGTGATTTGGTTGTCTAAAAATAAAAATATTTCACAATCTTAAAACTGGGCCAGATTATAGAACATATAGTGTAAACATTCCCTAATGCCCTAATCGCCCCCTTCAGGAGCGATTTTACAAAATTCGCTCCTGAAGGGGGGCAAAACTTGATTTCATAAAATCCTCTATATTTAAATGAAAAAAACAGATATCAGTAAATTTTTTGCTTTGAAATATAGCTAACACAAACACCTAAAAACGTATTTCTGGAATTACAGAAATTCGGCCCTCAAGGAGGAAACGGCAAAACGGGATTTCACATAAATCCTTCATTTCTCAAAATAAAAGATGAAAGATTACGTAAGATTTTTGCTTTTAAATATAGCAGACACAAATATCTATAAAAGAAATCCTGGAATTTAAAAAATTTAGTCCCCAAAGCAGGGAGGGAAAAGCAAAACGTAATTTCACATTTCAATATGTGGTTTCACATAATCCTACATAGCTCAAATAAACAAACAACAACAACAATAAAAACAAATATCCGTGAAATTTTTGTTTTAAAATATTGCGAGCGAAGTACCTAAAACTCAATTTCTGGAATTTTATAAATTCAGTGCCCAAGGGGGGAAAACGTGATTTTCTCCAACTGAATAAACGTTGCCGTGGCGATTTTGTGCAGGACTGGGTCATGAATTTTGTAATGAAAGTTGGTTCTAGAGAGCTGACTCGCACTAAAACGGGGTTTTGCAAAATTCACCTGGAGAGAGGCGAGAAAAGCACGTTTACGAGCATAAGTCGGCTCCAAATTACTTCACGAGTAAGAAACAGCACAAGAGACTAGACTTCTGTACAAAAATGAAAAATATATATATCGATTTTCGAATTCGGTACAACTATAGTATTTCCCCTCAGCTAGATTTGGCGATTTTTCTTTGGCGCCGATTTGAACGATAACGATGTCGTTCTGGATTGTTTGCGATATATATAGCAGCCTGCATGCCATTTATTTTGGATTTATAATTTAGCTTACGATTTTATCATTTATGCTATATGATTTATGATTTTTAGATTTATGATTTAGCCATAATCGCCAACGAAAAATCGCCAAATCTAGCTGAGGGGAAATACTATAGTTGTTCCTCGAATTCTTGATTTTAAGGGGGAGGGGAAGATTTTCGCAAAATCTGGATTTTCCAGTAAAACTCTACCAAAAATGGCACGTAGAAGTAGAAAACAACTGGGTCTTCTGGAAAATATTTCCAAAAACCCATTTTGGGTGTTTTGCAATTTTTGATTTTTTTTTTTTTTTTTTTTTTTTTTTTTTTTTTGAGGGGGGGGGGGTGGATTTACAAGAGGGACAAATTTCTGCCTTTTTCTATGGAATAGGGTAAGTATAGCGTTAAAATTTACAGTGCTACACTAAAATATTCAGGTACGTTAAGGACTATAATTCGAAATTGCATTTTCGTTTGCGTTATGCGTTTTTAACACTTTCTAACAATGTTTAAGTGTGATTATAAATTTAATTAAATTGTTTTCCCGTCTTTCTGCTATTCTATTTCTCCGCTATGTGATGACGCAAGCAAAATGCATTGAAGATTAAACGATGAAACGAGTACATATAGTTGGAATGTGTTACTAATCTATGATAACCGCATGATTTTTCGTTCTTGTTATGGTATTTATTTCAATTAAGGGAAAATTTTTTATTATTCTTCTCAGTATATTATTTCAGTTGTGACGTTAAATTTTTCTATTAAACTTTTTAAAATTATTTAATCGTTTCAAAGCATGTATAAAATTACATTTTTTTTTTTTTTTTTTTTTTTACTTCCATTACCTGACTACCGTAGCTAATGGAGGTATTGTATTCGGTTCAAAAATTCGATATCGATATTTCACCTGATTTATATGTATTAAGGTCCCCTGAGTCCAAAAAAAGTGGTTTTTGGCAATTGGTCAGTGTGTGTGGGATCTTCTGACTATCATATCTCCGAAATATAAAGATAGAACTACGAAACTTCAGAATTGAGACAGGTCTGGTATACAGATGAATTATCCAAATTTTGGTGAAAACTGGAAAACCGGAAGTCTGCATCTCAAAAACGGCTCTAACGATTTTCTTCTAAGATGCTATATTAACACTCTATTAGATGTCCTTTCGAATGATATAGTTGGTTAGTTCAGGAAAATTGATAGACGTCCTGTATAAATAGCTGAATATCAGGTACTGCGAGTGCGTTCCTTTAAAAACGGCTGTACGGATTTTTCAAACTTGCCATACTAACTTGCCTTTTAAGTATATTTTTGTATGTAAATATTGTTTTTCGGTCAATAATTGAGGATGTCAAGTTTTGGCAAAAGTCGGTATATCTCAAAAACGGCTCTAATCATTTTCTTGAAAATTGTTACATAAATCCATTTTAGATATCCTTTCTTATGTATTACGTGATTATTAAAAGAAAATTAACAGTCATCCTGATTAGGTAGATCAGATTTAGATGTCCGAAATTAATGTTTAGAAAAATGGCTGAAATAATTTGTTAGGTCAATTTTATGTCATCTGATTATATTATGTCCAAAAAATGCATATAATACATGTAATAGTAAGTAATGGAAGTCGTGTGGTTGTTTCACACCAGAATTTTTACTTTCTTCTATATGTAATATAGAGAAAGTATTGGATTCGTGAAAATTTTCGACCTCCGTTTTTTGAAGGATTTACACGTTTTGGGATGTCCTGAACACGAATTGATAGTTTTTTAAAAATGTCTGTCTGTCTGTGTGTGTTATAACTGAGCCATTTTCAATTTCAGTGTATAAATTTGTTTATTATTTATCCTCTATTTTTTGTAAGTTCACGTGCTGAACAGTATGTCAAAGAAAAAAAGAGTTAAATGAATTTAATGCTTTTAATTTTTATGTAAAATATGAGCGCGTGCTATCTTCAAAATTTGTTAAAATGTAAAGATTATGTGATGCGTGTGGCATCCACAGTTTTGTTTTTTAATTCAAGAAATAGAACAGAATAAAGTTAGCAACGATGTTAGTTGCATTTTTTTCGTATAGCTGGAATTTTTAATTTTAGTGAACTACTTTTTACCGTAGGAATAATTTTCTTATGTTTAATGTTATAGGAATTACGAGCACAAGAGGTGCTGCTTTAATAATTTTAAAGTGTAAATAAGAAGTATTTGGCGTCCGCTTTTATACAGTTTAATTTAGTAAGAGAAAAGCTAGGAATTTGCGGTGCTTATTCCGTTGCTTTACATAAAAATACTGGAGTCACTGCGACAGGACCTTTCAAGTGAAGTAAAATTATTTTGATTATATTAAGATTAAAAAGATGTTTAAAACCGTTAAAGGATTTAAAAAAGAAGATTTGAAATGGGTAGCCGAAGAAATTGGAGAGACTTTGCCTTCGTCGTTCACAATAGCAAGCTTAAAAGAGCTGATTTTAAATAGTAAAGAGTATTAAAAGGATCCCGAATTTGTGAAAGATATCTTAGAAAATGCTATAGCGGAAAGAAAATTGAAAGAAGAAAAACAAGATTTGAAAGAAGAAAAACAAGCTGAAAAAGGAAAAGAACTCGAGAAGTTAAAGCTAGAAAAAGAAGCTGAGGCATTAAGGCTGGAAAAAGAAGCAGAACTGGAGAAAGAGAAATTAAGATTGAATCATGATTTAGAATTGGCGAGAATACAATCATCTGGGCAAATTCAAACTGATGCTATTTTAAGTAATTATGAAAATAGTACTATGAGACGAAAATTTACTTTACCTAAGCTGGAATTCAGGAAATTTGGCGGGGAAATTAAGGATTGGTTGCCTTTTTGGAGCCAATTTGAACAAATCGATAAAGATGATGAGATTGCCCCAGAGGACAAGTTCCAGTATTTAGTACAAGCAACAATCGCTGGTTCACGCGCAAGAGAAGTTGTTGAAAGTTTCCCGCCAACTGGCGCCAATTATTCAAAGGCAGTGGAAAGTTTAAAGGCCCTTTTTGGCAGGGAAGATATTCTAGTAGAAGTGTATGTACGAGAGTTATTGAAATTGATAATATCTGTGCAAACAAAAGGTAGATTTGCATTAACTTCATTATATGATAAGCTTGAGTCATATTTACGGGCGCTAGAAACATTAGGTGTTACCACTGATAAATATGCCTCCATTTTATACCCTATGGTTGAATCTTGTTTCCCAGCAGACTTTTTGAAGGCCTGGAATCGCTCGAATCTCTCTTCTTCTAATACAGATGCTAAAGGAAGGTTGAATAATCTGATGCATTTTTTGAAAACGGAAGTAGAAGGTGAAGAGAGAATATCTTTAGCTGTAGCGGGCTTCGGTTTGACAAAGCGTGAAGATAATAAATATTCTAAAAGAAAAAACAGTGCAAGTGCAGACTATATGCGAAATAAGATATCGACAGCTGCAGGTTTATTGACAACGTCTTCTGCTTTAGATTTCAAAAGGGTATGCATTTTTTGCCAAGGCAAACATTTGAGCTCTGAATGCTTTTCAGCTCGAAAATTGAGTTTAACTGAGATACAAAAGATTGTAAAGGATAAAAATTGCTGCTTCGCTTGTTTATTACCTAATCATACAGTGAAAAAATGTCGAGCAGTTTTAAGATGCATTATCTGTTCTAAGAAGCATGTGCCTTTGATGTGCGATTTGCGTGATTCTCAAGGTAAAACTGCACAAGAAAAGGTTGAAGAAAATTCAGTCAGTAGTGAAGTAAACATGACAAATTTTAATAAGCAAAGTGCTAAAGTATTCCTTCAAACCTTAAAAGTGAAGCTCATCTCCGAAAACAAGCAAAAAACAGTTCGTTTATTGTTAGATTCAGCATCCCAAAAATCTTATATTTTTGAAAAGTATAGCAGAAGAGGTGAATTATACTCCCATTCGTCAAGAAAAAATGATGCATTCATTGTTTGGCGGAGTTACAACAAAGGAATGCCAACATAATTGTTATAGAATAAAGGTTAAGGATATGAAGGAGAAGTTCACCTGTAATTTTGAAGTGATGGATCAAATTACTATATGTGAAAACATTCAACCCGTCACTAATGGTCCGTGGATTAAAGAGTTGAAAGAATATGGAATCGAATTATCTGATGTTAGTCATTGCCGTGAAGTTATCGAAATATTGATTGGTGCTGATATTATGGGAAAGATGTTAACTGGCAAAAGAAAAGTATTGACATCTGGTCTTGTTGCCATAGAAACATACCTTGGTTGGACATTGATGGGCAAAGCGCCTCACACCGAAGTCTCAACAGATAATTTAGCAATGATGGTGACGTCTTTGTTTGTAAATGAAGCTGATATCTCAAACTTATGGAGATTGGACTTGATCGGAATAACAGATACAATAGAAAAGAAATCTAAAAGTGAGATTGACCGTCAAACAAAGGAACATTTCTTAGAGACAGTAAAAATTAACAAGGATGGTCGTTACGAAATTTGTCTTCCTTGGGCTGACGACACATCTGCATTACCAGATAACTTGAGTTTGGCTGTAAGACGTTTGGAAAGTACAACTTCTAAGTTATTATCTAAGAACATGTACGGAAAATATGAAAATATATTTATGGACTGGTTGAATGAGGGGATCATAGAAGAAGTTCCTGCTACCAAAGTGAACTCTTATGGTAATTACTTACCTCATCACCCAGTTATTAAAGAGACCAGTAGTACAACACCTATCCGTCCGGTTTTCGATGCTTCAGCAAAGTTGGCTAACCATTCATCTTTAAATCAGTGTCTGCAGTGTGGCCCAAATTTGATTGAGCTTATCCCAGATATTCTCCTACGTTTCAGAGAAAGAAAATTCGGTGTAACCGCTGATATTAGAAAAGCGTTTCTTCAAATTAGCATTTGTGAAAAGGATAGAGATTTTCTGCGATTTCTATGGTGGAAAGATCTAAAAGAGAAGAAACCTAAAGTATTTAGGCATGCACGAGTCGTTTTCGGTGTAAAGTGTAGCCCTTTTTTTTTTATCATCAGTAATTGAATATCACATCAAAAATAGTGCAAATTTTGAGGAAAGTTTCAAGCAAAGGCTTTTGCATAGTTTTTATGTAGACAATGTCGCCACTAGTGTGCACAGTGAAGAAGATCTAAAGAAATTTATCTCGGACTCAAAGAAAATAATGGCAAATGGTGGTTTTGATTTAAGACAGTGGGAATACACTGGTGATCACGATGAAACGTCGAACCAGAAGGAAACTCAAGTATTGGGTCTGATTTGGGATAAGGTTTCCGATACATTAAAAGTCAACATGAAATGGCTAAACGATTTCAGCACAGAAAGGATTACCAAGCGAAGTATGTTATCGGCAGTTCATAAAATTTTTGATCCTTTTGGTTTTACTGCTCCGGTGATGCTTTATCCTAAATTGATGTTACAGAAAGCTTGGAAATTAGGAATTAATTGGGATGACGAAATAACTGGTGATTTACAAAAAGAATTCCTATTATGGTTTCAAGAACTTAAATATTTAAATGATGTTAAGATACCAAGACATATCCAGATCACTCCAGAAAACTTACATGCATGCACAATTCATACTTTCGTTGATGGAAGTAAAGATGCTTACGCAGCAGTAGTATTCTTAAGGATAGAAAAAGAAGATCAAGGGGAAATAATTCTGCTTGCTGCCAAGTCCCGAGTAAGACTACTATATAACAGGCTGAATCATTCGCCGCCATTTGTACGTCAAGTCCGTCATTGCTAAACGTAAGATTACTATATAATAGTCTTATATAGTCTCATATAAAAATCTTATATGGTAGTACGTCACTGCCAAACTTAAGACTATTATATAATAGTCTTATATAATCTCATATAATAGTGATATACAATAGTCTTAGTTTTAGCAATGACGGACTTGACGGACAAATGGCGGCGAATGATTCAGCCTGTTATATAGTAGTCTTAGTCCCGAGTTGCGCCTTTAAAGAATACGACTGTACCAAGGATGGAGCTATTAGCAGCTACTATTGGCGCTCGTTTGGCGAAAACTGTTGTGGATGCTTTGGGTTGGCAGGAAATGAAGAGATATTACTGGAGCGATTCCTCAACAGTGCTTGCTTGGATATCAAGAAATGAGAGCTGGTCTGTGTTTGTCCGAAATCGGGTTCAAGAGATTCAGAAATTAAGCAGTCCTTCATCATGGAAACATATACCAAGTGAGAAGAATCCAGCAGACTTGCCGTCTAGAGGCTGTAAGGCTAAGCAATTAGCTTTAATCAGATGGTGGGAGGGCCCACATTGTATGAAAGATTCAGCAGAATTTAGAAACCACATGAACACTTCCGATGAAGATTGGAATGAGGAAGAAATTCAGAAAGAAAGGTCAAAGTCTACTTGTATGTTGACGAAACCTGAATTTCCATCCAACAATAACTGGTATTACCGCTACTTTTCAAGTTATGAAAAAATTATACGTTTAGTTGCTTGGATTCTTCGCTTTAAGCATAATTGTTTAAATCCTGATAAGAAGAGTAAAGGCGAATTGACGGCTACTGAATTTCGGGAAGCTGAGATAAAAACTCTACGTATGGTTCAAAAAGAATCTTTCTCTTCGGAAAGTGATGAAAGATTGAAGACATTACAAACCTGTAAGGATGAGCAAGATGTCATTCGTTTGAAAACTAAAATAACTTACAGGAAAGATAGTGAAGATTTTCTCCATCCCATAATTCTCCCTTCAAGGCATGAAGTTGTTAAGCGACTTATTTTTTATATTCATGTAAAGAACTGTCATGCGGGGTTACAAATCCTCTTAAATTTGCTTACAGAAAGGTATTGGATCCTCAACGGAAGAAAGAGTGTAAAGCTTGTGTTAGCCAGCTGTGTGATTTGGAAAAGGTTTAATTCAAGGGCTTTATGGACATCTAGTGCTCCTCTACCTGAAAACAGAGTAAAAGATTCTGCCGTATTTCAAGTTACAGGCATGGATATGGCTGGTCCTTTGTATCTTAAGAATGATAAGAAGAGTTGGATTTTGATTTTCACATGTGCTATATATAGAGCTGTTCATCTAGAGCTAGTGACCTCTGCTTCAACAGATGCATTTCTCATGGGTTTGAGAAGGTTTGTGGCTCGCAGAGGAAGATGCTCTGTTAGCTACTGTGATAACGGAACAAATTTTGTTGGCGCAGCTAATTTATTGAGAAGCTTAGATTGGCAACGTATACAAAAATATGGGTCTGTCAACTCCATAGACTGGAGTGGCTTCTGGGAGAGGCTGATTAGGGTAATAAAAGACCTTCTTAAAAGAGTCTTAGGACGCGCCTGTCTTACGTACGAAGAAATGACAACTCTTTTAGCTGATGTTGAAAGTGTAGTGAATTCAAGGCCTCTAACATATCTTTCTGAAGATGCGACTGTAAAGCCTATCTCCCCATCTATGTTTCTTCAAGATGTTCACGAAATTCAACTTCCAGATGTTGATGCAGTTGAACAAGATTCTTTAGCAAAGAGGCTGAGATACAGGCAGTCCCTACTCAGAGCTTTGAGAGATCGATTCAGATCCGAATATTTGGGTGCTCTCATACAGCGAGCAAAAACCGCCAGAAAAGGGTATCGCTGTCGGAGATATTGTATTAATTGGATCTGACAACAAGAAACGAATCCACTGGCCACTAGGCCGTATCACAGAGCTTATTCCTGGAAAAGATAAGAAAGTTCGACTTGTAAAGGTTCAAACTTCGCAACATGAACTTTTACGACCTATTCAAAAATTATATCATTTAGAAGTAACAGCATCAAATAATACCATTCAAAGGAAACCTCTGCTCAAACTGTTAAACCCGTTGTAACTTCAGAAGAGAAACCAGTCAGATATAGCAAAGCGGGAAGGAGAATTAAAGTCCCTGAAAGACTAATGTATTGAGAACTACACCTGCAACATTTGGTTTTGATTATAACCTATAATCAAAAGGTGGGAGGATGTTATAACTGAGCCATTTTCAATTTCAGTGTATAAATTTGTTTATTATTTATCCTCTATTTTTTGTAAGTTCACGTGCTGAACAATATGTCAAAGAAAAAAAGAGTTAAATGAATTTAATGCTTTTAATTTTTATGTAAAATATGAGCGCGTGCTATCTTCAAAATTTGTTAAAATGTAAAGATTATGTGATGCGTGTGGCATCCACAGTTTTGTTTTTTAATTCAAGAAATAGAACAGAATAAAGTTAGCAACGATGTTAGTTGCATTTTTTTCGTATAACTGGAATTTTTAATTTTAGTGAACTACTTTTTACCGTAGGAATAATTTTCTTATGTTTAATGTTATAGGAATTATTATACGAGCACAAGAGGTGCTGCTTTAATAATTTTAAAGTGTAAATAAGAAGTATTTGGCGTCCGCTTTTATACAGTTTAATTTAGTAAGAGAAAAGCTAGGAATTTGCGGTGCTTATTCCGTTGCTTTACAGTGTGTATCACGACTTTTGTGGACACTGTATCTCACGAATCAATGAATGGAATTTAACCAAACTTGGTATTTAGTTGCACCTTGATACAAACTGGTGCTGTATAGATTTGGAGATCAATCGCTCAACAGGTGGCGCTGTGATCGCATTTTTTCTAAACTTTTAACATGGCAGTATAGGAAAAAATTTCGTATAAATGTGCATAATGAAAGTTATTTTAAATTTTTGATTGTAAAATTAATATGAATTATTGATAATAGTAGTAGTTAACTAGGAAAAAAAAAAAAAAAGCATGTGGGGGCATCGGTTCCCCCCGGGTAAATTTTCAAGACGGGTATCTTTCGAAAGGTCTCGTCAATACCTTTAAAAGGAATGGTAGAACTATAAATCTGTGATAATTTAAAACAAAGTTATAATTTTTTTTTTTTTTTTTTTTTTTTTTACGTTTAACGAAAAAAAAAAAAACCTTTTTTTTTTTTTACTTTTTTTTTTTTTTGTTACTGAGTGAATTTGTATAGGAAAATATAGAAGAAAGTCTTGTGGTGGCTACAACATACTAGTTTTCAATGTATTGCTTTAGCAGTTATGGTATCAGTTTCAACAGTTACCCTTTTGAAGCGAAAGTTTTTTATTATTAAAAAGATTATTACTGCTAATATTTTTAAAGGTAAAAAAAAAAAAAAAAAAAACTAACTTTTCAAGGGATTTAATTTCGGTCCTATCAGTATATTTTTATATCTGGATTTTCGATGCATTCATTTGAACAATTAAAATTTTTATTTCGCGCCGTCTTTTCCTTCTATGAATAGAAGACTATTTCTTATATACATTCTGTGATTGAAAAACAACTATTCTTGGAAATATTTATAAGCAACAAACAGAGCAGTTATTGCAACATATTATGTTTCCTGTTTCGCTTTGTTCCAAAATTACTTTTCTTATCACACTGTAGTCATGGCCATGGGCATATCGTTTCCTGACCTTTAAACTGACAAGTCGAACTTGCAATTTCTATGATTGCGACAGTGAAAAGAAAGAGAAAAGTAAATATTCTAATGGAATTTATTCAGCAGTGAGAATAGAATTCTGTTCAAAATTTTCAGCAGCAAGAATCTACGTTGATAAAATATTCAGATATGAGTTAATTAAGTCACTATAATGTAATCAGAGCCTGATTACCACCTGTTGGGGCCCAAGGCCCAGGACGATTTTGCCCCCCCCCCCCCCCCCCCCCACTCTTGAACAAATTAAAGGTTTTTTTTTTTTTTTTTTTTTTTTTTTTAATCTAATTTGTGCACAAAGTTTGACTGCTGGTAAAAAAGTTAAAGCATCATCTTCATAAGAAATTAGTTTTAAGTTCTTTTGGAACGAGACCTCAAATTATTATTATTATTATTGATGCAGGGGTAATCTTTCTTCTATGACTGTTGGAATCCACTTTCATAGAAATTTAATTTTTTACAAGGTATTCTTTATAATACTGTTTTCTTTTTTAATCCTAATCTACCTCATTCATACCATACAAAGTCAGCGGGTATGTAAATATGAACACATGACCAAATACTACTGAAAATGTAAAGATATTTTCCATTAAGATGATACAAAGTTCTTTAATTTGTATTATATAACTGTAAGTCTGCAAGTGAAAATTTATCTGGATTTTTTGGTCCGCTGTAAAATGTTATGTCATTTGACCAATCTCCACGAAAACTAGTATATTTCATAATCTAGCGAATGTTGTGTTTTTTAATTTAATCTGATAATTGGTCAAAAGATATTAAAAAATCCCTACTTTCAACTAAAGATTATTATCGTTAGCTAACTTTTGGTTAATTTTTTTAAGGAAATCTTTTCCAAAAATAGCATTTTTTTAATTTAAAAATTATTTTGGTGCCTCTAGATAGAGGTGCCATAGGCCGAGGACTTGTCGGCCTGTGCGATAATCAGGCCCAGACTATAATGAGTTAATTAAGCACGGGCCACTGAATAAAGGGGACCAATACAAGGACCCCTCCCTCCCTCCAAGGGAGGGAAATAAAATTGTTTTTGAATATTAAATTTAGAGGGTGTGTGTTAAAGTGTCTTCTAAGTTTTTTTTTTTATTATTATTTATTTTCGTTCATGAGACTGGGACTTATAGTTTAAAGTGGATTTCAACCCACCAAGAAATATGTGTATGTTATTATTTATGTTTATATAATATGTATTTATGAATGTTATAGAAGTGATTCTATGAAATATATTGTATTATCTTATAAATATTTATATTTATGTATATAAATATCCCGCCAATGGCATGCGGTTCATATGTAAGAACCGAAAAATCAAAATAAATTTCCTGGTTTGCGGTAGCCTTGTTCAGTATAATGCCGATATCGTAACTGGAAGATTGGGGATCGATATTCGAGCCAGCCCAAGACCGTCGTGTACATCAATGGTGGCTAGTGCACGTAAAATCCGTCGTGGAGGACATTGCGTCCTCCATGTTCCCATCCCAAATTATACCTCTGTGAGTCACCCACAGACCTTATATAGATAAACTACGCCACCAATACAACTTCCCATTATAGTGAATGTCTTCAACATGAGGGTGTAATCTGATACCTTCATCCTTTGCGGTCAAATCCGTATGTCACGTGACATAGACTTGAGGGAGATTCTTCTATAAGAAAGCACTTATTTTTGTAAGAATCTAACAAAAAATTCTCCCCTTCAGAATGTTTTTTCACAAACGAAACTTTTTTATAATTAATCTATGACATTTTAGCTTTCCAACGATGTGTAAATCTAAAGGCTTAAATGAAAAGTATGTGCACAATACAGAAATTAAAAAAATTCAAAACTACTTTCTTTCCTAAGGAAAAATCACATAATATTCATTCTCATCTCTCTCTCCAGGTCCGCATCACGTGATAATTCGGACAGATAATGAGGCGGATGCGTGGTCTATCTGTATAAGGTCTATGGAGTCACCGAAGCGGGGGAGCCATCCCCTTCGTGGAGGATCAAAATTGTTATGGTATATGTCTACGGACCATTCTTAGTGCTGGATTCCAGACCGTCTCCAATTGCCTTGTAGTGCAGCACTAGTGCGGCGTAAAATCCTCTCAATCAACCAACCAACCAGAACATATTTTAAAACACAACACAGGATCAAAAATCTGGACTGACTCCACTCAACTTTCCGAACATTAAGTAATTAACTGTTATTTAAATAAATTAAAGTAAGAGAAGTCATTAAATAAATAAAAGAGAAAATTATAATAGGGTGTTTAAATATTTTCCCTTAGCATGTTGTTTAATTTAACGTTATTGCCCTTCAAATAATTTGAGTCTATAGGTTATAATGATAAAGAGTTTTTGTTATGCCCCTGTAAAAATCTATAAATGTTAGATTCACTAAAATCTGTATAGTTCTTACGAACCTCGGTCATCATATCATTATAGGTCACAACATGTGTATAAATTTTCAATTCATTCGAGGAAGGCATTTAGACGCTATTGTACTTTAAATACTTTGATTCTTTAGGTCATAATGATGAGGAATTTTTCTTTGTGCCCCTGTAAAGAAACTATAAGTACTAGATTCACCAAAATCTATATAGTTCTCTTGCGATGGTAATCTATAACATGTATATAAATTTTCAGCTCAATCTAATAAGGGATTTAGACATTATAGTCCTTTAAAGATTTTGAGTCCATAGGCCATAGTGCTAAAGAATTTTTCTTTTTGTACCTGTAAAAATATATATATAAATGCTAGATTCACCAAAATCAGTGGGGATCGTGCTACGGTGACATATAGCATACGTACCAACGTTCAGCTCATTTGAACAAAGCGTCTAGATGCTATGGTGTTAACTCACACACAGACGCAGACACACATACATACATCAACGTAAAAACAGCAAAAATGAACCCAGGGAATCTCGAAACATAGATACACCAAAATCTATAAATCGAGTTTTTGTCATGTACATACAATACTTTCCTTACATATTATGTTTGGAAAGTAAATAATTATAAGATTAAAAAAAAAAAAAAAAAAAAAACTTTTTATATACCATGTTTTTAAATTTTCTCTTGAATCATATAAACTTGACAAATTACCCGAATAATTAAAATGCATTGTCATCGTGTTCTGAGCTATTCTAAAAGTTTCAAATATCTAGCTAGTCGGGAAGTTAGCTAAAAATCTATTGCAAGATTTGTACTGGACAAACAAGAAAGCGAGTTGAAAGCGATATGAAAAAAAACTAGTACATATGTTGTGGCCACCACATGACTTTTTACTATATTTTCCTATACAAATTCAGTCAGTAAAAATTATTTATTAAAATTATTTTTAAAAAAAATTATCTTCCATGATAATGCAGGTCCATATTAGAGAAATAGTATAACACTAAATATCCAAAAAAAGTTAATTTTATTCCCAATAATCGATAGCTTTATTTTAAAATATCGCAGATAGATGGTTCAACCACTCGTATTAAAGGTACTGGCGAGCTCTTTTGAAAGATACCCATCATGAAAATTTACTCCCCTCGAGGGGGGGAGGCGAGGCTCCTACATACAATTTTTTTTTCCCCAGTTGACTATTTCTATTACAAATAATTCTTTTAAATTTCATAATAATTATTAAAAAATAATTCCATTTATGCACATTTATGCGAAATATTTTCCTATATCACCATGTTAAAAATTTAGAAAAAAACGGGATGGCAACGCATGTTATTGGACAATTTTTACCAAAAGTTGATAGGCACTAATTTATGTCAACATGTAACTACATACCAATTTGTATGAAATTCTGTGCAGTAGTACCTGAGATACAGTCGCCACAAAATTTTATCGCATACACACACAGAGAGAGACAGACATTTTCTAAAAATGGTCAAATCGTGTTCTACAGCTCTCAAAACATGTAAATCCATCAAAAACACGAGGTCGAAAATTTTTACGAATCCAATACTTTCTTCCGTTGAATATAGAAGAAAGTAAAAACTTTTTATATATTATGTTTTTAAATTTTCTGTTGAATCATAGCTATACGCAAGCGAAGTGATGACGTCACTGGCCGTCCGTGGGGCCAAGCAAAAGTTTTCCTATGTTAATCGTCCATTGGATTTTTTGTAAAAAAATATAGAAAATTAAAGGAAATTATCTCCCGATTTTCCCCCCCATATTTGGGTATAGTTATACATAAGTTATTTTCTACATGTGTTAGATTGAGTTATTTTTGCTGTAAAATAGATGAAATTTTAATTTTAAACATCAAAACTCTAGACACAAATTGGCAAACTTCCATTTTCGAATGTAAAAATAAACATTTCCTTTCAAATGATGATATTTACATAATAAATATCCAACTAACATACTAATTAAAAGGAAAATTATAAATATCTATATTAATAAAATCAGACTTTTGTCTGTAAATTTGTCAGAATAAAAAAAATTTGCGATATCTTCACGTTTCACACACCATGAAAGCAAAAAAAGACTTCAGAAATTTTTTTCTGTGTTTGAATATGTATGTGTGTGTGTCATGGTGTCTGTAACGCTATTTTTGTCCGGGTATCACGTGAGAACGGCTGGACAGAATTCAACGGTGCTTGGCAGGGATTTAGATCTTTACCTAACTTAAAATTATTGTATATCTACTACTCCGATTCAAAAAATTAGAATAATGTAAAAAAGAATGAGTTTGATGTTGCTAACGCGTCAATTTGCATACTGCGTCCAGGAAAAAATATATTAAAAGTATCTAATTATCTTCAGAGCATTTATAAATATAACATAAATATTTATTTTTATCTGATATATTAATAATTAACTATTTAAAAAATATTAGAATAATAATAATTCAAAGAAATAGAATACCTCGATAGCATGGTTCAAAAAATTAGAATATTCAAATTTTTCTTATAAGTTGAGAGAACGGCTGCGGGATTAACATCTGTGGGACTATAAAATGTGCTCCGTTGAAAATGAAAAGTCGTTTGGCATTTGATTGTAGCGTAGTATTTGCTTAATATGGGACGAAAGAGCGATTTATCTGAGGCTGTGAAATGTATTGTGTACTTGCACGAAATAGGAAAAACACAACTTTTTATAGCATAAAATCTTTTTGTAAAAAGATAGAACCGACTCCAAAAAGGAACTACTATTCAAACAACTAAAAATGAAAGAAAATTGGCAGAAAATGGAACTGTAGATTGCGCCTAAAAGTATAAAATAATTTCCTTTGCCAAACAACCTATAACACTACAATTAATCATAACTTTTGAAGTCCTCGCAAAATTAAATAAAATTTAATTAGTTTTTAAAGGTTTGTCTTTAGATCGGTAGCAACAAATGCTGTTGTCTCGAATGATCCATTTTCATGTTTCCTTTATTATTTTATCACTGTATACAATTGGTCCATTAGTAGCATCTACATAGAACAGTGAACATTCTTCACAATGCGGTATTTATGCTTCTACGAAGTTAGATCATCCTTGATGGCTTTTGAATTTGGCGATAAAACGTAAGGCAAAAAAATATACACGCAAGATGTATATTTTCATAATATATATTGTACGATGTGTTGTTTCATATTCTTGATTACTCTCTTGATATACCTTATTAAAATAATCATGATATCCCCAAAAAAATTAAATATGTTTGCCAGATAATTTTGCGATTTTTCGTTCACCAAGGACGTCAGATACCAGCGTCTTCGCCAACTTTTCCTGCTTACGAAATCTTATTTGTTTTCTTGAATCAAAGTAGTTTTCGGCTGCGTTTTGCAGGTAACAATGTGAGACGTGTATTTTGAATAGGATTTGATTTTTGTATTGAATACAGGTATCAATTTTTATTTAATTTTGCGCCGACTTCAAAAGTTATGATTAATTGTAGTGTTATAGGTTGTTTGGCAAAGGAAATTATTTTATACTTTTAGGCGCAATCTACAGTTCCATTTTCTGCCAATTTTCTTTCATTTTTAGTTGTTTGAATAGTAGTTCCTTTTTGGAGTCGGTTCTATCTTTTTACAAAAAGATTTTATTTTTCTCTTTTCAGTGAAAACTTATTTATATAGAAGAGCGTCAGAAGACGTTCGATGGAAGTTTCACAAATCACAACTTCCAAGAAAAGTGACATTACTCAAAAAATGGTTTATGTCACTGAAATAAATATAGTTTAAAAAAACTAAAAAACACGCTTTTAAAGCACATCAAACTAAAAAGTGAAAAATAATTCTTAATATAGTAAGCTGAAAACAATAATGAACGAAAAATACTAGTATAATTGTGAAAAAAGCGTGAGTTGCTCGATGTACGAAAAATATGGCACAAAGCACCCCACGCTTTTTTCACAATTATACTAGTATTTTTCGTTCATTATTGTTTTCAGCTTACTATATAAAGAATTATTTTTCACTTTTTAGTTTGATGTGCTTTAAAAGCGTGTTTTTTAGTTTTTTTAAACTATATTTATTTTTCACTTTTTAGTTCGATGTGCTATGAAAGCATGCTTTTTAAACTATATTTTTAACTATATTTATTATTTTATTATTTATCAAATAAATAGCTACAGTATGTAAGTTTTTGGTTAAAATATTTACACACAATCGAAAATATCCTCATTCGACTTGCAGGCCTCTTAAATCTATCTGTACCAATTTTGAATGGCCTAACTGTATTTCTATTTGTTTTTGCCCCATAGCCACCCCTTACCCCCTCACCCCCCTACCCGCCCCTCCTAATAATTTTACAAATTCAAAAATATCCGCAATCGATTTGCAAGTATCGAAAACCTCTATGTACCAATTTTGAACGATCTGACACTATTTTTATTTTTTTGCCCCCCCCTCCCTTCTCCCCCTTCTTGCCTCTCCTAATAACTTTACACAATCGAAAATATCCCCTTTCGACTTGCAGACCTTTAAAACCTATCTGTACCAATTTTCAACGGCCTAACTGTATTTCTATTTGTTTTTGCTCCATAGCCCCCCCTTACCGCCCCACCCCCTACCCGCCCCTACTAATAATTTTACAAATTAAAAAATATCCGCAATCGATTTGTAAGTATCAAAAACCTCTATGTACCAATTTTGAACGATCAGACACTATTTTTATTTTATGCCCCCCCTCCCCTCCCCCACTTCTTGCCCCTCCTAATAACTTTACACAATCGAAAATATCCCCATTCGACTTGCAGGCCTCTTAAATCTATCTGTACCAATTTTGAACGGCCTAACTGCATTTCTATTTGTTTTTGCCCCATAGCCCCCCTTACCCCCTCACCCCCTACCCGCCCCTCCTAATAATTTTAAAATTCAAAAATATCCGCAATCGATTTGTAAGTATCGAAAACCTCTATGTACCAATTTTGAACTATCTGACACTATTTTTATTTTTTGCCCCCTCTTCCCCCCCCCTTCTTGCCCCTCCTAATAACTTTACACAATCGAAAATATCCCCATTCGACTTGCAGGCCTCTTACATCTGTCTGTACCAATTTTGAACGGCCTAACTGCATTTCTATTTGTTTTTGCCCCATAGCCCCCCCTTACCCCCTCACCCCCCTACCCACCCCTCCTAATAATTTTACAAATTCAAAAATATCCGCAATCGATTTGTAAGTATTGAAAACCTCTATGTACCAATTTTGAACTATCTGACACTATTTTTATTTTTTTGCTAACTCTTTCCTCCCCCCCCCT
This sequence comes from Salticus scenicus, assembly GCA_963930645.1. Classification (NCBI taxonomy): domain Eukaryota; kingdom Metazoa; phylum Arthropoda; class Arachnida; order Araneae; family Salticidae; genus Salticus; species Salticus scenicus. The sequence continues at coordinate 148,337,015 of OZ005662.1, forward strand.
CTTCTTGCCCCTCCTAATAACTTTACACAATCGAAAATATCCCCATTCGACTTGCAGACCTTTAAAACGTATCTGTACCAATTTTGAACGGCCTAACTGTATTTCTATTTGTTTTTGCCTCATAGCCCCCCCTTACCCCCTCACCCCCCTACCCACCCCTCCTAATAATTTCACAAATTCAAAAATATCCGCAATCGATTTGTAAGTATCAAAAACCTCTATGTACCAATTTTGAACGATCAGACACTATTTTTATTTTTCTGCCCCCCCTCCCCTCCCCCACTTCTTGCCCCTCCTAATAACTTTACACAATCGAAACTATCCCCATTCGACTTGCAGGCCTCTTAAATCTATCTGTACCAATTTTGAACGGCCTAACTGCATTTCTATTTGTTTTTGCCCCATAGCCCCCCTTACCCCCTCACCCCCCTACCCGCCCCTCCTAATAATTTTACAAATTCAAAAATATCCGCAATCGATTTGTAAGTATCGAAAACCTCTATGTACCAATTTTGAACGATCAGACACTATTTTTATTTTTATGCCCCCCCCCCTCCCCTCCCCCACTTCTTGGCCCTCCTAATAACTTTAGACAATCGAAAATATCCCCATTCGACTTGCAGGCCTCTTAAAATCTGTCTGTACCAATTTTGAACGGCCTAAATGCATTTCTATTTGTTTTTGGAACCCATAGCCCCTTTACCCCCTCACCCCCTACCCACCGCTCCTAATAATTTTACAAATTCAAAAATATCCGCAATCGATTTGTAAGTATGGAAAACCTCAATGTACCAATTTTGAACTATCTGACACTATTTTTATTTTTTTGCCCCCTCTTTCCCCCCCCCTTCTTGCCCCTCCTAATAACTTTACACAATCGAAAATATCCCCATTCGACTTGCAGGCCTCTTAAATCTGTCTGTACCAATTTTGAACGGCCTAACTGCATTTCTATTTGTTTTTGCCCCATAGCCCCCCCTTACCCCCTCACCCCCTACCCACCCCTCCTAATAATTTTACAAATTAAAAAATATCCGCAATCGATTTGTAAGTATTGAAAACCTCTATGTACCAATTTTGAACTCTCTGACACTATTTTTATTTTTTTGCCCCCTCTTTCCCCCCCTCTCTTCTTGCCCCTCCTAATAACTTTACACAATCGAAAATATCCCCATTCGACTTGCAGGCCTCTTAAATCTATCTGTACCAATTTTGAACGGCCTAACTGCATTTCTATTTGTTTTTGCCCCATAGCCCCCCTTACCCCCTCACCCCCCTACCCACCGCTCCTAATAATTTTACAAATTCAAAAATATCCGCAATCGATTTGTAAGTATTGAAAACCTCTATGTACCAATTTTGAACTATCTGACACTATTTTTTTTTTTTTTGCCCCCTCTTCTTGCCCCTCCTAATAACTTTACACAATCGAAAATATCCCCATTCGACTTGCAGACCTTTAAAACGTATCTGTACCAATTTTGAACGGCCTAACTGTATTTCTATTTGTTTTTGCCTCATAGCCCCCTACCCACCCCTCCTAATAATTTCACAAATTCAAAAATATCCGCAATCGATTTGTAAGTATCGATAACCTCTATGTACCAATTTTGAACGATCTGACACTATTTTTATTTTTTTGCCCCCCCTCCCTTCCCCCCCCTTTTGCCCCTCCTAATAACTTTACACAATCGAAAATATCCCCATTCGACTTGCAGGCCTCTTAAATCTATCTGTACCAATTTTGAACGGCCTAACTGCATTTCTATTTGTTTTTGCCCCATAGCCCCCCTTACACCCTCACCCCCCTACCCGCCCCTCCTAATAATTTTACAAATTCAAAAATATCCGCAATCGATTTGTAAGTATCGAAAACCTCTATGTACCAATTTTGAACTATCTGACACTATTTTTATTTTTTTGCCCCCTCTTCCCCCCCCCTTCTTGCCCCTCCTAATAACTTTACACAATCGAAAATATCCCCATTCGACTTGCAGGCCTCTTAAATCTGTCTGTACCAATTTTGAACGGCCTAACTGCATTTTTATTTGTTTTTGCCCCATAGCCCCCCCTTACCCCCTCACCCCCCTACCAAACCCTCCTAATAATTTTACAAATTCAAAAATATCCGCAATCGATTTGTAAGTATCGAAAACCTCTATGTACCAATTTTGTACTATCTGACACTATTTTTATTTTTTTGCCCCCTCTTCCCCCCCCCTTCTTGCCCCTCCTAATAACTTTACACAATCGAAAATATCCCCATTCGACTTGCAGGCCTCTTAAATCTGTCTGTACCAATTTTGAACGGCCTAACTGCATTTTTATTTGTTTTTGCCCCATAGCCCCCCCCTTACCCCCTCACCCCCCTACCAAACCCTCCTAATAATTTTACAAATTAAAAAATATCCGCAATCGATTTGTAAGTATTGAAAACCTCTATGTACCAATTTTGAACTATCTGACACTATTTTTTTTTTTTTTTGCCCCCTCTTCTTGCCCCTCCTAATAACTTTACACAATCGAAAATATCCCCATTCGACTTGCAGACCTTTAAAACGTATCTGTACCAATTTTGAACGGCCTAACTGTATTTCTATTTGTTTTTGCCTCATAGCCCCCTACCCACCCCTCCTAATAATTTCACAAATTCAAAAATATCCGCAATCGATTTGTAAGTATCGAAAACCTCTATGTACCAATTTTGAACGATCTGACACTATTTTTATTTTTTTGCCCCCCCCTCCCTTCCCCCCCCTTTTGCCCCTCCTAATAACTTTACACAATCGAAAATATCCCCATTCGACTTGCAGGCCTCTTAAATCTATCTGTACCAATTTTGAACGGCCTAACTGCATTTCTATTTGTTTTTGCCCCATAGCCCCCCTTACACCCTCACCCCCCTACCCGCCCCTCCTAATAATTTTACAAATTCAAAAATATCCGCAATCGATTTGTAAGTATCGAAAACCTCTATGTACCAATTTTGAACTATCTGACACTATTTTTATTTTTTTGCCCCCTCTTCCCCCCCCCTTCTTGCCCCTCCTAATAACTTTACACAATCGAAAATATCCCCATTCGACTTGCAGGCCTCTTAAATCTGTCTGTACCAATTTTGAACGGCCTAACTGCATTTTTATTTGTTTTTGCCCCATAGCCCCCCCTTACCCCCTCACCCCCCTACCAAACCCTCCTAATAATTTTACAAATTAAAAAATATCCGCAATCGATTTGTAAGTATTGAAAACCTCTATGTACCAATTTTGAACTATCTGACACTATTTTTTTTTTTTTGCCCTCTCTTCTTGCCCCTCCTAATAACTTTACACAATCGAAAATATCCCCATTCGACTTGCAGACCTTTAAAACGTATCTGTACCAATTTTGAACGGCCTAACTGTATTTCTATTTGTTTTTGCCTCATAGCCCCCTACCCACCCCTCCTAATAATTTCACAAATTCAAAAATATCCGCAATCGATTTGTAAGTATCGAAAACCTCTATGTACCAATTTTGAACGATCTGACACTATTTTTATTTTTTTGCCCCCCCTCCCTTCCCCCCCCCCTTTTGCCCCTCCTAATAACTTTACACAATCGAAAATATCCCCATTCGACTTGCAGAACTTTAAAACCTATCTGTACCAATTTTCAACGGCATAACTGTATTTCTATTTGTTTTTGCTCCATAGCCCCCCCCCTTGCTGCCCCACCTGGGGGCTGAATTTCTAAAATTCCAGAAATTTTTTTTTAGATAGTTGCCTTAGCTATATTTTAGAGCAAAAACTTCACGTATATCTATTATTTTTTTGTTTGGGATATATAGGATTATGCGAAATCACGTTTTACGCATGTGAAATCACGTTTTGCCCCCCTCCCCCTGCCCCCCTTGGGGACCGAATTTCAAAAATTCCAGAAACCGATTTTTAGACATTTGTATTAGCTATATTTTAAAGCAAAAATTTTACGGATTTCTGTTTTTTTGTTTGAGATATGAAGGATTTTGTGCAATCACGTTTTGCTCCCAGAGAAGTTACAAACATACATACATACAGGTGAAGCTAATATAAGCGTGTTAAAATACGTTAAATGCACCCAATGTGAACAAAAAAGTTACATCTCCATCTAGAAAGTTATCCACTCGAGAAACAGTTGTGCCAGTTTTATTCTAGTGAAGTTATTTTTAAGTTGATTTCTCAAATGCTGCATTTTTAAATTGTGTCACTTTTCTTGCGTTTATCGGATATGACCAAAAAACTATCTATTGAACGAACATACGTTAAATTAAAAAGTCTTTAGAAATGTAAAGAAAGGATACGCTGTATTCGTAACCGAAAATTCTGTTAGGCATATATATTGAACTTTACAGTAAATACGTGTCACCCGCTGCGCTGGAAATTGCGCAGCGTAAAGTTCAAACAAAGAGCAAAATATGCATTGCAGCTGACGGACAGAAGTTTCAACATCGATACTTACACACTGCTTTTACCAGTGTAGCTGCTTGCGTTCAGCAGTTAGAGTGAGAACAGACTTTTGTGAGTATCCTGTAATTTGTTTATATCTTAATGAAATCCTAATGAAACTTATGTCAGGCCAAGATCATTACGACAACAAAAAAAGTATTAAAATTAAATCATCTCTTACGAAGTTATAAGCTAACAAATTTCAACAACAACGAGAAACATGGTTTGTATTGAGAACCTCTTCCTTTATGAAGTCGGCTTAAAACGCCTATGCGTTAATCGATGTGACCGCTTACAATAACCATACTTTGAATTTTACATAGCATAAATATAACCCGCTACGCTACAACATATGCAATGTTTTTCAAGTGTGCACAAAATAGAAAATTGTGAACAACCAAATGCACGTTTTAAGCATTCTGTTTTTAGCATTAATGTCCAAACTACCTTTGCGTACTACATCGATGATGCTCTGCAATTTTATAATTCACTTTTTTCCCCTGTCTTGAAACGTTTCCGAGATAGGATCGCTAACTCCACTCTTTTCCACCAGGTGGCGCTTTAGGTTGTTGAATCGCGTATAATTCACTTTTTTCCCCTGTCTTGAACCGTTTCCGAGATAGAAACGCTAGCATGAATGTCTAAACTATCTTTTTGTACTAAATCTATGATAATCTTCAACTTTCTAATTCACTTTTTTTCTCTAGAACCGTTTTCGAGATAGGAACACTAACTCCACTATTTTCCACCAGGTGGCACAGCAAGCGGTTTAACCTTGTACTGCAGGGCCACTTTACTATATTTACATACCATTTTTGTCATTTTGGCTGCAGCCGTTTAGCAGTTAAAAGAGTTGGGACTGAATTTTTTGGGCACCCTGTATTTTCTTTAGATCGTAAAGATATTACAATGGGACCTATTGCAGACCAAGACCTTTTCAACAAAACAAAAAGTATCAAAATCGGAGCATCCGTTCAGAAGTTATGAGCTAACAAACATAAAACAAACATACGGTTTGAATTGAGAACCTTCCTTCTTTTTTTGAAGTCGGTTAAAAAGAAGTGAAATGCTCTCAAGCAAGTGTGAGTAGAGTTTTGAGAGAATATTCTAATAATAAGTGTTTTCAAAATAAACACTTTAAAAGTGGTCGAAAGCCAGTAACTTCAAGAAGAGATGAAAGGCAATTGAAAAAGATTGTGAAGAAACATCGTTTTCGGAGTGTGAGATATGTGCATAGAAAATGGAAAGAAATGGGTATAAATGTCTCCAAATCTACAACACTACGACGACTTCGCAAATTAGGTTTTAGATCACGTGTGCCTAAGATAAAGCCATTCTTATCATCTAAGCAAAGGGCTGCTAGAGTTAAATGGTGTAAACAAAGGCTATTTTGGGATCACGACGATTGGAAAAAGATACTTTTCAGCGATGAAAGTGTGTTTTGTGTGTCTCACGGAAATCAAGGTATACGTGTCTGGAGACTCAAACATGAAGCTTATAAGAAAGAATGTTTAAAACGTTCGTTTAAATTTGCGACCTCTGTTATGGTATGGGGCTGCATGACTGCTGAAGGCCCAGGCAGGTTGTGTATTGTTTCCACAACAGTCAATTCAGAAGTCTATCAAGAAATTCTTGAACATTTCATGATTCCTTCAGCTGAGGATTTATGTGATGACGATTTCTTGTTTCAGCAAGATTCAGCTTCTCCCCACACTTCCAAATCAACAACTAAATGGCTCAAAGAGAAGGACATACCTGTACTCCCTTGGCCTGCAAACTCACCCGATCTAAATCCTATCGAGAATTTGTGGGGAATTATGAAGAAACGACTTCAAGAAGTTGCGCCTAGAGACAAAAAAGAACTTATTTCTAGTATAAAGAGCATATGGGCGAATTTGGATAAAAAAGATTGTGAACCTTTAGTTAAAAACATGCCAAAACGTTTAAGAGCTGTCATTAAAGCTAAGGGTGATGCAACAAAGTACTGATTAGCAAGTAAAAATACTTAGAGTTTAAATTATGTTCAATATATTTTCATTATTCTAATTTTTTGAACCATGTTAGAAAGTATTCTAATATTTTGAATTTTTTGTTGTTAGCTGATTTAAATATATTTTCTATTTCATTGTAATGTGCTTACATTTTTATAATCTGCAAAATATGCAGATTCATATTATAGTACTTTATATTTGATATTGTTGATTATTTATTTGATAAATTCGATTTTCATTTCCCTTGACCATATTTCTTTTCATTATTCTAATTTTTTGAATCGGAGTAGTATCAACTTTTTCAAAATTCCCCTCTGTTCCCCCTCTGTGGAGGGAGGAGAAAGCCAAAAACACGTTTGTAAGTATAACTCGGCTCCAAGTTACTTCACAGTAAAGAAATTGCACATAGGGAGACTAGACATAAGTACAAATAAAAAATTATCTGCGATTTAGGAATTTTCAATTTTTAAGGGGAGGGAGGGGAAAAAACGATTTTAGGCGGGAAATTTCGCTAATTCGGGATTTTTTAGTACAACTCTACCAAAAAGGGCACAAAGATGTTGAAAAAAGCTATGCGACTTCCTTAGGATATTTCCAAAAACACATTTTTGTTTTTTGTGATTTGCGATTTTTTTTTTTTTTTTTTTTGGGGGGGGGGGGGTTATGAGGGGGCAAAATCTGGACATCCCTTTTAGCGCTAAATTTGTCCTGAAAAATCTGTGGGATCTGCGGTCACGAATTTTGGTGCTTGGGATGTTTATATGTATCCGACACCTAAAGTAACGGAATTTATTGAAATTACCCCCGTACTCCCCTTGGGGTCCAAATTACTCTTCACTATGAAGAAATTGCACGTGAAAAGACTACACATGAGTACAAATAAAATATTATCTGCAGTTTAGGAAATTTTGATTTTTAAGGGGAGAGAGGGGGAAAACCGATTTTTACTGCGAAATTTTGCAAATTCCGGATTTTTGAGTAAAACTCTACCAAAAATGGAACAAAGATGTTGAAAACAGCCATATGCGTCGTCTTTAGGATATTTCCAAAACACGTTTTTGATTTTTTGCGAACTGCCATTTATTTTGTGGAGAGGGGGTAAATGCGAGACACTTCTTTTAGCGCTAAATTTGCCCTGGGAATTTTATGAGAGCAGCGGTCTCAAAGTTTGGTGCTTGGATTGTTTATATGTATCCGACCCCTAAAGTAACGGGATTTATTGAAATCCCCCTTTCCCCTTTGGGAGAAGGAAGCAAAAAAAGTTTGTCAATATAACTCGGCCCCAAATTACTTCACGGTGAAGAAATTGCACATGAGGAGACTAGACTTGAGTATAAATAAAACATTATATATGATTTTGGAATTCTTGATTTTTTACAGGAGGGAGGGAAAGAATCGCTTATCGGAGGAAAGTTTCAGAAATTCTGGATTTTTGAGTAGAGTTCTACTAAAAATGGTACAAAGGTATTGAAAACAGCCATGTGTATTCTTTAGGATATTTCCAACACATATTTTCCTTTTTTTTTTTTTTTTTTTTTTGGGGGGGGGGGGGGTTACGAATGAGTGAATTCGAGACCCCCGCCCTTTTAGCGCTTTTGTTTTGCGAAATCTATGGGATCTGCGGGATTTCGCAAAACTTCGAACTTACCAGCTCGGTAAGGGGAAGTAAAAAGCGGGTAACTTGCTGACTAAGGCAGTGTGGACCCGGACTCCTCACGTTGCGAGCGAGAAAAACCTCTACCGAACGCAGCAGGAACTTTAACTTAGGTGATATGGGATGATTTTGACAAGTCATTTAAATAGTGCCCAACGAAGTGGACAAAGCCTGATAGTTCTATCATAATTTGAAGACAAATTTGTTTTCAATGTCTAAATAAAGTATCTGATATAAGGTAAGCCATCAGGATAGTACAAGATACTAATATGTTGCAGCGGAATAGATTTCATATATGTCGTCCTTGCCGGAAAAATAAAAATCACAAAATTATCTGGCGAACATATTTAATTCCTTTCAAAAATTATGGTTATTTTAACAACGTACATATATTAAGAAAGCGATCAATAATATGAAATAATATCTCGAACAATACATATTACGAAAATATACATCTGGCATGTATATTTTCGTCTTACGTTTTTGATCGCCAAACACAAAAAATGCCAAAGACAACCATTCGTTTTAAAGGTATTGGAGAGCTCTTTTGTAAGATACCCATCATGAAAATTTACTCCCCTCGAGGAGGGACTTCCCGCGGGGGGGGGGGGGGGTAGGCGAGGCTCCTACATACACAATTTTTTTTTTCCCAGTTGACTATCTCTATTACAAATAATTCTTTTAAATTTCATAATGATTATTAAAAAATAATTCTCTTTATGCACATTTATACAAAATTCTGTCCTATACCACCGTGTTAAGAATTTAGAAAAAGCGGGATGGCAACGCAAGCTGTTGGACAATTTTCACCAAAAGTTGATAGGGACTAATTTATGTCAACGTGTGACTACATACCAATTTGTATGAAATTCTGTGCAGTAGTAACTGAGATACAGTCGCTACAAAATTTTGTCACACACACAGACAGACAGACATTTTCTAAAAATGGCCAAATCGTGTTCTACTGCTCTCAAAACGTGTAAATTGATCAAAAACTCGAAGTCGAAAATTTATACGTATCCAATACTTCTTTCTATTGAATATAGAAGAAAGTAACACTCCTTTTAAAACAGCATATATTAGCACCATGAACTACTTTAGCACTTTATCAATGTGTAGAAAACTTTTGAAGTTATAATGACGTCAGTTTTTGTGAGATGCATAATTTAACTTTTTATAATTTTTTAACGTTCATGTTTAATAAAATGTATTTATTTTTATGTCGAAAGAAAATGAACTCGTATTTTTTTTTTTTTTTTTTTGGCAACAATTAAGTTATAGCTAATATTTAAATGGCTAATTCTAAAGCTATTAGGGGGTTATTATTTTCATATTTTAATTGATTAAAAGGAAACTAATAAAAAATTTGAAAATCGGGCTTCGAGGTATTGCGTTATCATCGTCTGAGCTACTCTAAAAGTTAAAATGTCTAGCTAGTCGGGCAGTTAGCTAAAAATCGAATGCAAGATTTGTACTGGGCAAAGAAACAAACAAGAAAGCGAGTTAATAAAAACATGGTAAAATGCCTCAGACAGGCAGTGCAAAAGTTAGGACCTCTGAGTGACTCTATAAAGCCAAAGCCACCATTCAGCGGCTTGGGAAGCTAACTCTTGCGAGTTTCCCTTTTGTGTAAATCAATTGCATAGCGACGTAATCTTAAAGAAATGCGCCGGTTTTCTAACTTTTACCAGATTTCTTTGAATTTCAATCGTAGAACTTCAAAAAGAAGATTTTATGAAATGTAGGAGCTAAAAATTGGAACAACTTCAGTATAACCCCACAACGATATTTGGCGATTATGGCTAAATCATAAATGATAAAATCATAATATAAATCATAAAACATAAAATCACAAATCCAAAATAAACAACATATAGGCTGCCATATTATATCGCAAATAGTCCAGAACATCGTTATCGTTCAAAACGGCGCCAAAGAAAAATCGCCAAATTCAGCTGTGGGGTTATACTGAAGTTATACCTAAAAATGTTTCGCCAAACACATCCCTCCCCCTCCTCCAAAAAATAAAATAAAAGGCTTAAAATTTTGTCAAATTTGTCGCCAACGTTCCTTTATGGGAACAACTTTAGTATAGGAACGCGTTGGCTAAATTTGAAAATTGGCACCGAAGTAGTCAGATAGCCGAGCTGGTAACAAAAAATTAAAAGTCACCTAGGGAGTCCTATACTAGCTGAGCCCCTTTATGTAGTACGATCGATGGTTTTTCATGCAAAGAAAATGTTTATTTTGCAGTATTAAAATACTGTGCGATCAAGTATATCTCTAACCCGACTGAGCCATGTCAGAAAGAAAGGAATAGGTTTGATATCTGCCGTCCTTGGCGGGAAAAAAGATCGCCAAGTTATCTGGCGAACATATTTAATGCCTAAAACCCGAATAAACTACTACGTCAGTATTCGGGTTTTAATATTCCAACGCCAAGTCTCCTGTTATTATATTTAATGCCTTTCAGAAATTGTGATTATTTTAATAACATTTATTGCGAGAGCAATCAATAATATAAAAATTATTTCGTACAATATATATTGCGAAAATATACATCTGGCATGTATATTTACATATTACGTTTTTGACCACGAAATACAAAAATCGTTAAGGACGACAGGTATCAAACCTATGCCACAACTGCTTCTGTATAATTTTGCATTTGTGAAAAAGTTTAACAATAATGTAAATTATGAATGTAATATACCAAATGATTGTAATCAAAAGTAAAATGTTTTCTTACTTTTCTAAATAAATCAATTATTAAAAAATATAGTCGATGAGAATTTCGTATTTAAACTTTCTTGAACAATTCAATTTTTTAAAACAAAATTTTAAAATAATTTATTAAGCATTTATTTTTAAAAGCAACGTGCTGTTATGGAATATTACATGCACGCTATCTCATTTCTGATTCTGAACGTGTATTTAATAAATAAAAGATTTTTAAAATACAATTTTAAACTGTCCGTCATAAAACCAGCCTTTAACCGTGATTACTATCCATAGGAATCAAACTGAAATCTTGTATGCCCGCCTAATGCTCGATTTTTATAAACTCATGTTTATGAAAATTACAACACCAAGAAGGAATGAGACTATCAGAATTATATTTATTGGGCACATATATTATAGTAGGAAGAACAATTGATTAAAATTTCAGGAAGTTTGGAGCAACGAGATATATAAATTAGAGTGCTGATTCAATGGATGAAGGATTAGCTTTCCGTGGTTCAAGATGAATCACGTGACATGCTCCAATAGATTGCTGTGTTTGGCCCTTTATCGCTATTTTGGCATTTAAAATATCAGTTCGACAAATTATCATTACTAGTGGTCGCCCAGTGGTCGAAATTCGACCATAATTAATTAAAATTATACGTTTAAACATTATTAAGGTTCTATTGTCAAAGACTATACTTCTATAATCACAGATTTTGCCAAGGCTACACTGTTAATTTACCTAGTTTTTTCAAAAAATTATATGAAATTTAAATAAAAAAAATCCAAAAAATGATTAAAATAAAGAATGCCTTCATACAATGATTTAAAATATTCATTTTGACTTAAGGGCGGTAATATTGCTTTACCCTTATGACAACATGAAGTGAATGCAGTTCTGTCACCTAAAGTGACTTCAGATTCAAAATGTTTCGCATTGCAAAACCTGCATTCCAAATCCATTAATCCACAATCATAACTATAAAAAACTTTTGGAATGACATTTCGTGCACATTTAAATTTATCTGTCAAATTCACTTCTTCATTCTGTATAATATTAACACTATTTGTATTTTCATTACTATTATTATTATGTGTCCGCAAATATAGATTCCTTCTTCTTTGTCTCTCAATCCGACCCGTTAATGTTCTATGTCGAGGCATAATAAAAGTAGAAAAAAACTTTCATCGTCAGTAGAAAAAATCGTTATTTTTTTTTATTTTAAGTTGATTTCTTTAGAAACTGATCTATACAAATTGAATGAGTTGAGTTGAGTTGAGTTGATTAATTAGTATATATATAATGCAAAACTTGTGTGTTTTTAAAAAATATTAGCATTCTGCGATAACTCTTTCAGATGAAACTGGCTATTTAAAAAATAACTCATTGTTATTAACTTTTATTATTGTTATTAACATATTAACTTTTTATTATTAATTGAAATTTCAAAATTTTGGCAACAGTATAAAAAAATGAAAATGCTAATTTTAATCTGGAAATAAAACCCGATAATATAGGCTTTGAATTGCTCCTTTGTCGTTTCACAAATGTTCCAATTTCTCGTCTTTGTCGTTGTATTTTTAAAAAATATTAGCATTCTGCACTTCTTCTCTATATAAACTATAAGTGTGCGAAATTTCATAATCCTCCGTCCGCGCAATTTTCGTAAAAAGGGGTACAAAGTTTTTGCTTCACGTATTAATATATAGATTATTAGGTAACCTGACAGTCCTATGACCGAAATAAATTGTTTTTAAAATAATTTTACGCATATTTCACATTTAAAAAAAATAATAAAATGCCTTTTTTTTCATCGTTTCCCAACAAAGTTTAAAAGTATTTATAAAAGAAAATTTAAGCTTTAAAAGAGCTAAATTTAACAACAAATAATATTTTTTCAACTATTTTTAAGCATTTTGTCGGTTAAAGTTCAACTATACGAAATGAAAAAGAAGTAAAATCAAAATTAAAATGATTTAGAACAAAAGAATATTAAACTACGTAAGTAAACAAAAACATTGGCGGTTATGACTTCTACGAAGAACAATCTCCAAATCGTTGCCATAGAAATTTACTGAAAATAAGCTGTTACCAAGAGAACCACCGAATACGCAGGTACAAGGAGAGCATGTCACATGACTCATCTTGGACCTTCTCAAGGGTTACCATTTATCACTCTACTTTATATATCTCGTTGGTTTGGAGTAATATGTACTGAGAAAACAGTGCATAAAGCAGCGACCTCTGTGAGCAATGACAGCACTTACCTGCCTAGGTATTGAATCAAACAGCGAATGGATGACATTTGACATGTACAGGTAAAGCACTTTCATGAAACTTCAACACGATGTCACAATTCATCGATCGTAGTCACTGGTGAGTAGTGGGGGCCAGTCGCTTTTCAACCATTAAACAGTCATTTTCATTGGTGCGAGATCAGGAGAACGCACTGGCCAGAGCAGCAGTCGAACACATTCTGCATCAAGAAAGGTTCGGACAATTTGCGGTCGTGCATTGTCCTGATTTAGTATTACGCTTCAGAGGCCTTGAATATAGGGCAGAGTGACGGGCCTTAACTCGTCAGAAATGTAATGGCTGATATTCAGTGTGGCGGGAATAAAAACAAGAGGCGATCGAGACGTGTATACAATGGTATCGCATACCATGATTCCAGGTGGTGACCCAGTATGCGGCTACCAAAATTTTGATTACCCTCAAAACTGCATCACTGATATAGGCGCCTTTAATGTGTGATCAACGGCAAACCTGGACGCAGGAATGGCGTAAAGTTGCCTTTTAGACAAATCACAATCCTGTGATTTGTCAACGACCGTAAGTTATCTGTATTGTCTGGACCTTCCTTGATACAGAATGTGTTCAACTGTTGCTCCGGCCAGCGTGTTCTCCTGATCTCACACCAATGAAAATGACTGTTTAATAGTTGTAAAGCGAGTGGCCCGCCACCACTCATCAGCAACTACGGTCTATGAACTGTGGCATCTTGTTGAAGCTTCATGAAGTGCTGTACCCGAATATGTCATCCAATGGCTGTTCGATTCAATGCCTCGGCAGCTAACTGCAGCTATTGCTCCTAGAGGTCGCTGCTTTATGTACTGTTTTCTCAGGATATATCATATATTATTCTAAACTTCATGAAAATTTAATCAGTTATTCTTCCTACTATACTGTATGTGCCCAATAAATATCATTCTTATATTCGCATTCCTTCGTGGTACTGCAAGTTGCAATTTTCACAAACATCAGTGTATATGTATTTCAAAATTAATTCTCACTGCAAGTTTAAATTACTATAGTTTATGGGATATTTAAAACAAATGGCACCATCTTTTGCATCATGATATTAGATGTTATATTTCATTAGTTCATAGATCTATCTATTATTACAATGGACAGGACTGTGGCAAACTTTTTGTGGGGCAAAGATCACTCATAAAAAAGTCAAGTAGCATGAGTAACTACAGTGACCTTGGCCAACATTGAAATTTTCTTGCCAAATTTTAAATTCTGCTTTCTCTTACACAAACGATATTTTTCCTTTCTTTTCAATTCTTTTTTTTTTTTTTTTTTTTTTTTTTTTGAAAGTTCTTTTTGAAGTTTTTATTACTCTTTAAAAGTTAGGTTGTTTTGAATCTAAAAGAAATTTTATCACAGGCAATGTATTTTAAACGTTGTGTAAAAAATTGTAAGGAATATTTTATAAAAATAGGAGCTATTATATTTCACTGATAAGATTTTTAGTTCCCCATCATACTACAGGTATGGGGAACTTAGGTAATCGTGAAATTTTCGACCTCGGTTTTTTGACTTTTTTACACGTTTTCAGGTGTGAGGAATCCGAAAATGACAAAATTTGTATGGTGTCCGTTAGTAGTAAGTTTGTTAGTCTGTGTACACGATTCTCAAAAATAAATAGTCGCATAGAAGTCAGATCAATTTCAAAATATTACTTTCGACACTGGCAAGAACCCTGCTCATTTGCAACATTCGAATTAAAAAACTTCGTAAGTTATTATAAATTTACGATTTTCTTAACATGGGAGAACAGGAGAAAATTTCACTTAAACGTCCATTAAGTAGAAAATTTTTACTGTAAAGATGTCAAGACAGTTTTAAAATATCAGTTTTGAATTCAGAACGAACATCATTAACTACAAATATGCTACTTTGAAAGTTTCGCAAGTTATTTGGAATTTACGAATTTCTTAACATGTCAGAATAGGGCAAAATTTCACACAAACGTCAATTTTGAGGGATATTTTCATCGTAAAGATGTCAGACCACTTTTGAAACATTAGTTAGGACACTGGCATGAATATTATTGTTCAGAATTCTAATAACTCTGAATTTTGACAATAGATGGCAGCACTATGCAATTCTGAAAGAACTTTAGTAAAAAAACTTTGATTTAAATTCATTCTTTTTATTGATATTTTAATGTGTTTTAAACGCAAAATTAATTCTTTTTTCTTTTATTATTATTTCTTTTATTCATGTTTTCAATTAATTGTTAGTTATACTTAAAATAATTTCTTTTCAATTTGCTGTGAACCGTTTTTACTTTTCTGCGGTTCTATTCTAGTTTGTTCTTTTTGTTGTCTTCTAGCGGTATGCTGGAAAAATTCTATTCTAACGTATGAGCTGAAATAAATTCAATAATTCACGTTTATATTCTATTTTGTGTATGTATTCAAGCTTTTATTCATTGTTTCAAAAATATGATGTTATTAATTCAATTGAAAGGAAGGTGAGTCCTTCAAATTCATTTTAAACTGATTTATGATTTAATATAATTTAAACCAGCGATTTTTAAAACCATACAGTCCACAATTCTATTCAAAACCCTCCTTTTTTTTGGCCGTCTAGAGCCGGAGATATATTAAATTATGAAATCTTTTAGTAAAAATTAATATTTTACAAACTTGAAAAAAAAAAAAAAAATGTTCTAATGGCTTCGAAAATTGAAAAAGTAAAAGTAAAAAGAACTATTATTCGGTCGTCAGTGACTAAATTTGAAAACAAAGCGATAAAAGCTTTGGAAGCGGATCCTTTAGACATACAAGAAATAAAAATTTTGAAAGGTCATTTGCATGAAAGGCAAACTCAATTAGAACAAATTAATAATGAAGTTGAGGAAGTTATTTCTGATTTAGATGAATTAAAAAAGGAAATTGAAGATAATGAAAAATGGACAGAGAAACTTACTCGTATAAAATATCAGATAGAGTCAAGATTAGAACTTTCTTGTTTTCAGAACACTAAAGTTGTAACACAGGTTAATGAAAATTCTTGTTCTGTTTCGAAGCAATCTATTCACCTTCCAAAATTTGATTTGCCACATTTCTCTGGTAATTTGGAAGACTGGTTAAGCTTCAAGCAAATATTCGTAACCACTATTCATGAGAACACTCAGCTTTCCGATTTGCAAAAATTACAATATTTAAAAGCGTCTGTTATTGGATCGGTCAATAAGTTAATAAAAGGCTTTCCAATAACTGAAGCAAGTTATAAGGAAGCTTGGGCAACACTAATTTCTAGATTCGATAATAAAAAAAATCTAGCTTATGCCCAGTTAAACAAATTCTTTAATTCGAAATCTTTGAAACCAAACCAAACCAAACCATATGCTAGATTTATTAGATAGCTGTAATGAAGCAATACGTAACTTGAAATGTTTAGGATTTGAATTTAATTTATTTGTGGATTTAATTCTTGTTTATAATTTACAAAAAAAATTGGATGATAATTTAAAGAAGCAATGGGAATTATCTTTAGATAGTGATTCTTTTCCCACCTATGATGAATTTATTTTGTTTCTTGAAAAACAAGCGAGAAGCTTGCAAGATATTACTGATAGTACTTACTCTAAATCTGAAAGTAAACAAAAAGTAGTATTTAAAAAATCTGTGTCTAATGCTGTAATATCTAATTCAGATATAAAATCCAATAATTCTATCTGTCCAGAATGCTCGGAATCTCATGCACTTTTCAAGTGCCCACACTTTCTTAAAAAATCTGTTGAAGATAGATGGAATATTGTGAAGGGTAAAAAACTATGCATAAATTGTTTACGTGGTAATCATTTCGTTAATAAATGTTTGATTTCGACAAAATGTCGACAGTGTAATTCTAAGCACCATACACTTCTCCATTTCGAGAAAAATAAAGTTAATTCTCCACCTGTTATTAAAAATACTAATCTCAACATTGAAAGTCCATCCTTTGTCAACTCTAGTTGTTTAACCAGTACCCAAGAGAGTTGTCAAACTTTGTTATCGACAGCTATGGTTCTTGTAAAATCAAATACTGGAAGGTTTGTGCCATGTAGAGTCATGGTGGATTCAGGAAGTCAAAAATCATTAATTTCCAGCTCTTGTGCTAAAAAATTAGGGTTACCTATGAAAACCACAAATCATAGAATCTCGGGTGTAAATAATATTGTTGCAGAAACTGCTCTTTTTGAAGTTAATATTATTTTAAAGTCTTATTATAGTAATGAAATCTTTGATGTGAATGCTTTAATAGTAAATAATGTTACGGTAAATCTTCCTAATTTTGTTGTTCGAAAATCTTCATGGCCTCATTTGGAAGGTCTATCTTTAGCAGATCCTAAATTTTATGTTTCGAATCCAGTTGAAATTTTGCTTGTGCAGATTTATTTCCCTTAATAATTTTAGGGCAATCTATTCTGGGTCCTAAAGGTACTCCATGTGCTTTAAATTCCAAATTGGGATGGTTACTCTCAGGTGTCATACATGCAATCAATTTTCAGCATTCTAAAACTGTCCTTAGTTGCCATGCTACAGTTCAGTTAACTTATGATCTTCAGAAATTTTGGGAAATTGAGTCCCTTCCAGATGCAACACCAATTCACAGTTCTGAAGAAAAATACACTAAAACTGTTAGACGAATTCAGTCTGGAAGGTACATGGTGGATCTTCCCTTTAAAGAAGTTCCAAATTTAGGTGACTCACAATCAAATGCTTTAAAAAGGTTTTATTTATTAGAATCCAAACTTAATAAAAATCATGAGCTTAAGGAGCAATACCATGCCTTTATGCAAGAATATATTGACTTACATCATAGGGAACCAGTCCCAAATTCTGAAATTGATTCTAAAGATTATTTTTACATGCCTCATCATGGGGTTTTGAAAGAAGATAGTACAACTACTAAATTGAGGGTGGTATTTGATGCCTCGGCTAAAGGAACGTCAGGCCACTCTTTAAACGACTTTCTTGAAATAGGTCCAAAGTTGCAACCAGATTTGTTTAAACTTCTTCTTAAGTTTAGAACATATTCAATAGCCTTAACCGGAGACATCGCCAAAATGTACAGACAGATATTGGTAAACCCCAAACATGTTGACTTTCAGCGAATCTTTTGGCGATTCCAGCCACATGAATCTATTGCGAGTTTCAGATTATTGACTGTAACATATGGCACAGCCTGTGCCCCATTCCTGGCTATAAGGACATTGCACGAACTAGCCAAAGATTATAGTTCAGAATTTCCTATTGTTGCGCAGTCAATTTTCGAGAACTTTTATGTGGATGATTATCTTGGTGGGTCGCATTCAATTGATGCAGCAAAACAATTGGTCAAAGACCTAAATCACGTTTTAAATCAAGGAGGCTTTACACTTTGAAAATGGGCTTCCAATGTACCCGCAGTCATTGAAAATCTACCAGAAGATCTTAAATCCACTAGGCAAAATGTAAAATTTTCCGAAGATTCCTCCCAAAAAATCTTAGGCTTAGTTTGGAATTCGGCAGAAGACTTATTGAAAATTCATTTGAATGGCATCAAATCGGTGCATACCAAGCGAGAATTGCTATCGATGATAGCTCAAATCTTTGATCCTTTTGGGATTCTAGCTCCAACCACGATCATGTTAAAAATCATGATGCAAGAGCTTTGGAAAGATAAGTGTGCTTGGGATGATCAAATCCCAGATTCCATTTTGAAAACTTGGCAAGAATTTAACTCTCAAACTGAACTCTTAAAGTCCATTGGCATACCAAGATATCTGAACTGTGAAACATCTCCAGAGAACCACATAGAGATCCATGGTTTTTGTGATGGATCTGGCAAGGCCTACGCTGCAGTGGTATACCTTCGGACACTATCTTCTCTCGGTGAGATTTTAATTAACTTTGTCGCTGCCAAAACTAGATTTAATCCTTTAAAACATGTCACGCTTCCCAGAATTGAGTTATGTGCTGCATTCTTGCTTGCACAATTAAGTTCCACAATATTAGAATCTTTAACCTTTAATGTACATAAAATTTATTTGTGGTCCGATTCACAAATTACTTTAAATTGGATTGAATCTCCTCCAACCAAAGGAAATCAGTTCGTAACAAATCGAGCAAACAAAATCAAATCACTTGTCCCACAAGCAGTGTGGACTTATGTTGAGAGTTCGTCAAATCCGGCAGACTGTGCCTCAAGAGGCATTCTACCGAAGAGTCTTTTGCATCACAAATTGTGGTGGCTTGGGCCTGAATGGCTTAGTGCTAGTGTCAAGTTACCATTATTCCTAGTCAAATCTTCAAATGTTAAGTCAAAAAATTCTGAAGAAAATTTAAGCCACGTTGCAACATCTAGTCATAAAGCCTTTCCTGATTTTCTACTCAAATTCTCTTCTTTTTCAAAACTTTGCAGAGTCCTTGCATTGTGTTTGAGATTCATTTATAACATTCGTAGTTGTAATCGTAATTCTAGACGTATTGGACTTGTCAGTACGCCTGAAGTTTCAAGTGCTATTACACATATTCTTAAATTGATTCAGGAACAAGAGTTTTCGGTAGAACTGAATTTGCTCAGGAAAAATCAACCTTTACCAACCAACAACAAATATTTATCCTTAAATATATTTCTAGATGATCAAGGTTTAATCAGAGTTGGCGGACGGTTGTCCAGACATCAGTCACTTAATCAAGATCAGAAATATCCAGTGCTTTTATCGAGAAATCATTTCATTACAAAATTAATTGTTGAGCAATATCATAAAAAACATTTTCATGCTGGTGCACAACTGATTCTTTCCCTAATTAGACAAAAGTATTGGATACTAAATGGTCGCTCTTACATTCGTCGAATTCTAAATGAATGTATTTTGTGCAGACGTTTGAAGAAACAAACTTGCCAACAAATTATGGGTGAGTTGCCAGTCGAACGTATAACTCCAACTCGACCTTTTTCAAAGGTGGGACTAGATTTTGCTGGCCCACTCATCACTAAACCAAATGTGCCTAGATCTAAAGTTAAATTGAAGTCATATATTTGTGTTTTTGTCTGCATGTGCACAAAAGCGGTGCACCTAGAAGCTGTTTCAGATTTATCTTCATCAGCTTTCTTAGCATCCCTAAAACGATTTGTTTCTAGAAGAGGATTGCCATCAGACATATTCAGTGACAACGGAAAAAATTTCAGGGGAGTTGCTAACTATCTTAAGCAACTATTTCGAATCATTCGTTCTGAAAATGTTCAAAATTTTGCTACCAGAAACTTCATCAATTGGCATTTTATCCCACCATATTCCCCCCCTTTCAGTGGACTGTGGGAAGCTGCTGTTAAATTGACGAAAAGTCATCTAATTAAAGCTTGTAAGGCTACCATTCTAAATTTTGAAGAGCTTACTACTCTTTTATGTCAAATAGAAGCCTGCTTAAATTCCAGACCATTAACGCCACTTTCTTCAGATCCATCCGATGTTAGAGCCCTCACTCCCGGACATTTCCTGATAGGAGTTCCACTCCTTGAGATTCCTGAAAGTGGAAATTCACCAAATCTCACTTTATCTTCTCGTTGGACTCTAATCCAGCGAATGAAGCAAGACTTCTGGAAGCGATGGTCTAGAGACTATCTACATCACCTGCAGAATCGACCTAAATGGTTCACTCCACGAACTGATCTTCAAATTGGGGACTTGGTTGTTATTCATGATCCACCATCTATTCCTCTCCAGTGGAAGCTGGGTAGAATTATTCGTACCTATCCAGGACCTGATAATAGAGTTCGTGTAGTCAGCATTTGGACTCAGAGTGGTGAAATTCAACGCCCTATTGCTAAAGTGACACTCCTTCTCCCGGTGGGGGAGAATGTTCAGAATTCTAATAACTCTGAATTTTGACAATAGATGGCAGCACTATGCAATTCTGAAAGAACTTTAGTAAAAAAACTTTGATTTAAATTCATTCTTTTTATTGATATTTTAATGTGTTTTAAACGCAAAATTAATTCTTTTTTCTTTTATTATTATTTCTTTTATTCATGTTTTCAATTAATTGTTAGTTATACTTTAAATAATTTCTTTTCAATTTGCTGTGAACCGTTTTTACTTTTCTGCGGTTCTATTCTAGTTTGTTCTTTTTGTTGTCTTCTAGCGGTATGCTGGAAAAATTCTATTCTAACGTATGAGCTGAAATAAATTCAATAATTCACGTTTATATTCTATTTTGTGTATGTATTCAAGCTTTTATTCATTGTTTCAAAAATATGATGTTATTAATTCAATTGAAAGGAAGGTGAGTCCTTCAAATTCATTTTAAACTAATTTATGATTTAATATAATTTAAACCAGCGATTTTTAAAACCATACAGTCCACAATTCTATTCAAAACCCTCCAATTATTAACTATGAATTTTCCAATATAAAAATTTCGTAAGTTATTGGAAATTTAGGAATTTCTTAACATGGCAGAATAGAGCAAAATTTCAGATAAACGTCAATTTTGAGAGATATTTTCATCGTAAAGTTGTCAGATCACTTTTTAATATTATTTAGGATACTGGCATGAATATTATTGACGAAGAATTCTCCAATATAAAAACTTCGTAAATTATTGGAAATTTACGAATTTCTTAACATGGCAGAGAATAGGGCAAAATTTCATATAAATGTCCATTTTGAGGATCATAAATATATCAGACAACTTCAAAATAACATTTATACTTGTTTGAACATGATTGACTAGAACTATTCTAATAGGAAAATTTCGTAAGTTATTCGTAATTTAAGATTTTTATCAACATAGCAAAATTGAAAATTTTTCATATAAATAGGAATTTTTAGGATTATTGCATTGGAAATAGTAGCATGAAAACTAAACAACAGAACTGACCCTCATAAAACAAATTAATAGATTAGTATAACATAAATATATCGAAGTGAACAGTGGATCTGGATAGCCTATTAGGCGGGGATTTCATTCTGTCACCGTGTCAAGCTTTGGTGTAATTTATTTCTCTTAACATGATTATAATATGTCTCGCACTAAAAATTTATGAGAACATAAATATGATGGGGAACTGAGCAGAGTCCACTTATGCCAACTACTTTATATTTTATTATTTCATGTTTCTTAAGTAATTATGGTACCTACGTATTAACGCCACCGCAGTTAATACGTAGTGCCGCCAATGTAAACTTTATTTAAAATCAAAACACTTTCAAAATTCAAAACATTTTATTTAAAAACAAAGTAGTCAATCGGATTTCGGTGGAAAATGGGCCGATATAGAGTTTAACATATATTCAAAACAGTCTCTATTTTCTTTCACCTGATGCTGTCGCCATATGAACTCTGATAAATAAGATTCGAAATGATGTCTCGCTGTCCCCTTATGTCTCTTGTGTGCGAACAACAAAATTGCTCTTTATTGGCGCATTAGCGCAACTTCTGCTGCGGTGGCGTTAATACGTAACTACCGAAATTATTTTTGTACTATATTTAATTCTTCAAATTAAATTAGTTTAAATATATTGTACCCTATATTAATTTCAAGAAATTTCATAATTATTTATGGGCGTTAAAGCGAGTACAGACGGACAAACCGAAGTCATAAACATTTTTGAACTTTGTTCGAAAATATTAATAACAAGGTAAAAATAAATGTCCGCATCTGTAGTATTTTACACAAGTTTTGTTTGCTGTATCTTTTAATAAGAATAAGGATTATTAATATGTATGTTCAAATCAAACAATTGCCAATAACGGGATAAATTTTTTACATTTATCCCGTTATTGGCAAAAAAAAAAAAAAAAAAAAAAAAAAAAAAAGTAACCTTTTCATTACAGTCATAGCTGTTTCATCTTTGTCACACTTTCTTACATTCTCGTAATAAAGGAATGCTCCACCCACTGTTATAATAGGTCTATGTGTTAGTTATATATTTTGAAGTTCAAACGCCTCCGAGAAATTAAAAAAGACATCGTAATCCTTTAATTTAATTTTTAAAACCACGTGTCTATTTTCTTGTGACGTAGTTGAATTTTACGTATTTAATATATCATTAATATTGATGTACTGATTCCGCATTACTGAAATAAATTTTTAAATATTAAGGGGCTCTGCCCCTGCTCGCTCCGCTCACCAACCCCTGAGGAAGGCTTCGCCTCCCCCTGACTCGCTTCGCTCATTAACCCTTGTGGGATTCTACCCGAATATTCGGAACTTTGCCTTCCATTGAATTGGAATATTAATAATACATAACACAAGAGAAAAGTTGAACAATATTATACAAATCCACCATATTTGGTATCATACTGAAATACACAATATTTAATATTATATCATTTATAATATGTGAAAGATGTTTTAACATTCGACAATTTAATAACAATTTGCCATTATTTTGAGAGAAAACTTAAATGTCCCGTCAGGTTTTATAAATTTCATAAGAAAGAGGATAAAATATTTCTTACCCGACAGGTCTTGTTCTTTTTCGCCGGCTTATTCTAAGTAATCACAAAGTAGTCGAAATAAACACAGCTCAAATTTCACGACACAAACGTTTAATTAGACGCACTATTTACATTTATAATACATAATTGTTTCATTAATAGCTGCAGCTATCACAATATTTAATATTAGCTGTCGAGCGTCAGAACGCTCTTTCATATCCTTACGGATTCACATTCCTTCTTTTTTACAACAGAAAAACAAAACTTTTTTTTCATCAGAAAAAACCATGTTGCCAATCAATAAAACATAAAAATAGGCAGACGATCTCCAGTGGAAGAACAGCCCGCCTCCTGACGGCAAGAATGGGTCATCCTCCCACCTTTGATTCTGGCAATCTTGTACAAAATCAAACTAAAAAAGAGAAAAAAGACATATTAATAAACATTACATCAAGCAAAAATGAAAAGGAACAGAGAGAGAGAAAAAAAAAAAAGGTAAATAAAAGTTCTATCAGTCAATTATAAATTCAGTCTATCTGGAGCTCTAATGGATCTACCCCTCCTGGTAAATCGTTGTTTTTCGTCAGGTATCTCAACAGATTTCTTGACATTCTTTGAAACAGTTCTAGACAGTTCAGAGGGATCAGGGCATCTTTTCGGTGTAGAACGAGTAGGTATCAAAGTTCCATTTGCAACATACTTTGCACGAAAATCACTAGATTCATCAGAAGAGATCTCTAACGGATAAAGTCTTTGAACTGGGCGTATCAAAAACCCATTTTCTGTCTTGATTTTTGCCACTCGAACTATTCCGTCTTTACCAGGATAAGTTTCCACAACTCTGGCTAATGGCCAGTTGATTCTTTTTTGATTATCATGACCGACGAGAACTATGTCTCCTACAGCAATTTTTTTGTCAGTCTTAGCGATACCCTTTGAATTTTTTAATTGTCCTAGATATTCAATTCTGAATCTTTTCCGTAAATCTTTCTTCAATTTTAGCAAATATCGAAGTCTTCTTTTTAAATTCACATTTTCGAAGTTATCTAGGTCAGGAAGACCAGTTTCTTTAATTCCTTGCAAAAACATGCTCGGAGTCAATGGAATTAAATCATCGGGATCCTCAGAAATAGTAGTTAATGGTCTGGAATTCATCAAACATTCGATATCACATATAATTGTGTAAAGTTCTTCAAAATCTAGAGCTGCTCGTCCTAATACTCTTCTCAAAATTTGCTTTGTACAGCCTATTAAGCGTTCCCACCAGCCACCCCACCATGGTGAAGCTGGGGGGATAAACTTCCATATTATGTTCTGTACTAGGACTTCCTTCCGTATTTTTGCAAGTATAGGATCAGTAAATAGCTTCGAAGCTCCTGAAAAATTTGTACCTCGATCGCTGTATATTACAGAAGGTCGACCCCTTCTCGCAACAAATCTTCGCAGGGTTTGCAAAAATGCTTCAGAGGATAATGATGTTAATAATTCAAGATGTACCGCTCTGTAAACAGCGCAGGTGTACAGCACAATCCAACATTTTTTACCATTTTTCAAGTACAAAGGTCCGGCTAAATCAACCCCGGTAATTTCAAAGATAGCAGCATCTCTGATCCTGTCTTCCGGCAAGGCGGTGATTTCAGGCTGAACAGAATTTACGGTGAAGCGTTTGCATCTTATACAACGTAAGGTAACTTGCCGTATGGACTTTCTGCACCTGAGAATCCAATATTTTTCTCGGAGATGGTTCATTAATATTTGTACTCCTGCGTGGTTTAATTCGTTATGTTTCCATTCTATCAATTTCTGCATGATGTAATGATTTCCTGGTAAAATGATAGGCAAACGAAAGTCTGTATTATCTTTACTTCTAAGTATAAGAGACTTTACCCTTAGAAGGCCATCTTTGTCAACGGTGGGATGAAGTTTTCGTAAACGATCATCTATTCCTTTAGGAAAGTCTTCCCTTTGAACCATCTTTAACAGGATTAATTCAGCATGTTTAAGTTCTTTATTCGTAAGATCCCCAGAATTTCGTTTAGAATGATTTCGAAGATTCGAGATGAATCTGTATATCCATGCCGTAACTCTTAATAATTTCACGTAAGACGAGTATCTCTCATAAAACTTCTCAGTAGTTTCAGTACTTAGAGCAGAAATGATCGACCTTTTTTTTTCTGAATTGACAATCTGTATTTCGGGTGAGATTTCTTGTCTCGGCCATTGACTCGTTGGTGTCTTCAAAAATTCCGGACCCTCCCACCAAAGGGATTTGAGTAAAGCATCAGCATTGCAACCTCTTGATGGAAGGTCAGCTGGATTTAAGTTACCCGGGACGTATCTCCAGTCGTTGGGATGACTCAAAGATCTTATTTCTCTGGTACGATTCAGCACAAATACTCCCCATGGTTCTTGATTTTTTATCCAGAACAATGCGTTCATGGAGTCAGACCAATAGAAAGTTTGAACTTGGCTGTCACAGAAGTCTCCTTTTATAGAATTCATTAATCTAACGCCTAAACAACATGCTAATAATTCTAGTCTCGGAATGGAGACTGATTTCAAGGGTGCTACTCGAGCACGAGCTTGAACCAATTGACATCTCACATGAAAATTATTTTCTTCTCTGATATATATACAAGTTGCATAAGCGTGGCTTGATGCATCACAAAACACATGGAATGACACATTTGTATTTAGAGCATGATTTTCTAATATCCTTCTAGGGATTCTAATGCCTTCCAAGTATTTTAATGCATTTTCCCATTTCAGAAATTTTTTCTCGATGTCATATGGTAGCTTGGCATCCCAGGGCAGTTTCCTACGCCAACATTCTTGCATTATGATCTTTGCAATTAAAGTGACAGGACAGAGAAACCCAATGGGGTCAAAAATCTTACTTGCTAAGGACAGGATAAATCGCTTACTTAGATTTGCATTTTCGCACTCATCAAACTTTAAACTACAGTATAGAGTATCTTCCAAAATATTCCAATTTAAGCCCAAAACTGAGACAGTCTCTGGAAAATCTTCTTCAGGAATTCCGTACACACTTGGTGGTAGACCATTACCTATCCATCCTCTAAGATCAAAACATCCCGCTGACATGATTTCTTTAGATTGTGCCATAAAATTAACTACTTCTTCTTCGGAACTGCAACTTGTAACACAGTTGTCGACATACATAGAGTTTTTAAGTTTAGAAGCAGTCTCTTGCAAATAATCTGGAACATTACTACTTAAGTGGAAATTTAGAGTAGCTCCTAAAAGAAATGGGCTGCAGTTTACCCCAAATACTACTCGACGATGTCTGTAAATCTTCACTTTATTAGGATCACCGCCCTCCCACCACAGAAATCTTAGAAAATCACAATCTTCTTCATTTATTCTTATTTGTAGAAATGCTTTGCGAATGTCTGATACTACCCCATACTTGTTCAAACGAAATTTATTCAAAATGTTAGGAATCAACTCCATGTAGTTTGGACCTTTAGCTAGGCATTCGTTCAAAGAGTAACTCTTCTTTTCTTTTGCAGAAGCATCGAAAACAGGACGAATTGTTGTCGTTGAATGCTCTTTTATAACTGCTCTATGAGGCAGATAATGGCAATCTATCTTCTCGAATTCATCAGTATTTACTTCTTCAATTATTTCTTCACCAAGCCACTGACAAAAAACTTCTTCATAATCTTCAATAAGACCCTTATTCTTCAGAGTCCTCACAGTTGATTTTAGCCTTCGTTCAGCAATTGTTTTGTTATCTGAGAGTTCTTGGTGTCCTTCTATCCATGGTAATTTTACAACATAGCATCCGTCACCATCTCTACTTAGAGTTTTCTCAAAATGATTTTTGGATGCTTCTTCAAGTTCTTCTTTTGACTGTTTCTCTGCAGGATCCTTAATTCCTAGGACATCTAGTTCCCACAGATCAGAAATTTTTACTTCTCTAGCTAACATCGAAGTGACTACAAGGTTTTCAGTATCTTCAGTAAACTTCTTAGTGCGTCCCATAACAGTCCAACCTAGCCTTGTTTCAATAGCGGTCAGGCCGGATTTCAGATTCTTCAGCTTTCCTGTCATTAATTTGCCAGCTACATCTGCACCTATAAGGAGCTCTATGGGGTTAAGGCAATCTTCTAAATATATCCCCGTACCTGATAAATCATCTTCACACAGTTCTTGAGTGACCGGTGGCATAGTAAAACAAATTGTAGGCTGACTCAAAACTTCAAAATTGCAACGATAAGTTTCGCTGACATCAGAAAGGTAAGCTTTGTAAACATTGTGTGTCAAAGTATTCGTGTTCGAACCACCAAATAAGGAATGCTTCAGTTTTTTTTTTCTTATTGGCTTGTATCCAATCTTTTTTGCAGTGTTTTCTAAGATGTAAGACCTTTGGGAAGCGGAATCAATAATCGCCCGAATTTTTAAAATTCTGTTTTCACCTCTTAAATTAATCACGAGTGTCTGTAGCAAAACACTGGGAGTTGATGAAACATTTGATAATGTTGTATCTTGATCGGAAGTATTCTTGTCATTTTTAACCCTTTGTGCGTGCGCAGCTGATTTCGGATCATTCTTACAGAGAAGAGTATGGTGGGGTTTCCCACAAATCGCACAGTTACATCTACTTCTACACGAACTAGAAATGTGGTTCAATTTTAAACATTTAAAGCAGCCTCCCCGTTTCATAACATTTTGTTTTCTTTGATCATAAGTCAAGTTTGCTACTTTTCTACATTCCGCACTTAGATGTGGCTTATCGCAGAACACGCACTCTTGCTCTCGGTTTTGTTTAATTTGGGACGAGGTTAAAAGTTCCATACCTGTTGGAATAATTTTATTGTGTGTTAGAAAATTTTTAGATTTCATTGTGTTAAATTTCTTGGGTTTGTTTTCAAAACCAAATCCACTTGTCGCTAAATTAATTTTTTCTTCACCTTGAATTTCATTACGTAAAAACTGCATTAAAGTTTCTAATTTATTAAAAGATTTATCTTCCGAACTAAGAGAAACAGAATTCAAGTGTCTTTCCCAAATACGCAAAAGATCTATTGGTAAACCAGATTCAACTAACGGGTATAACATTGAGGCATATTTATCGCTTGTTACACCAAGCATTTTTAAAGATCGTAACTGTGTTTCTAATTTATCATAAAGCTTCACAATTGGTAATTTATGTTCCTGATTTACAGTATTACTTAGCACAAGGCTTAATAATTCCCTAACATAAACTTCAATTAGTACATCTTCCCTGCCAAATCTTGTATGTAAACAATCAACCGCTTGTGAATAGTTCTCAGCTGTTACGGGAAAAGATTCTACGACTTCTCTGGCTCTAGACCCCTTTTGAGTAGATTGAAGTAGATACTGAAATTTATCTACCTCCGAAATATTTGGATCTTCATGAATTTTCTTAAATAATCCCCAAAATGATAACCAGTCCTTTAAATTACCATCAAACTTTTGTAATTCAATTTTTGGTAACTTAAAACTTCTTTTAGAATTACTTTCGTTTTCAAGTACACTTGAATTTAAATCCGAAGGTAAATTTATTCTACGTTCAAGTTTTGTTTTTAAATCAATATAAGTACTACTATAATTATCAGCACTTTCGATTTCGCTATCCAACATGGTCTGAGTACATTTTTCATCACTTTGTAAAATTTGAAGAATTTCTTTATCAAGCGTTTCAACTTTGGAATATTTTTCTTGTAACTGTGCTAAGAACCCAGCACAAGAATCGATGTCACAAGTTTCAGTTTCTAAAAGGTTTTTTACCTTTTCAGTAAATTTTGTAAAGGTACCTCGATAAGAACCGCGTAATTTAGTTGCGGCTTCCATAATTCAAATAAAGACTGATAAAATAATAAACAAACACTTCAAATCAAAGCTTCATAAAACGAGAACAAAAAATATTCCGAAATCGAAAGTAATTCTGGGAAGAAATTTTAGAATTCTAAATAATGTTTTGAGAACAAAAACATTCAATTTTCGAAACACTTTGATTCAAAATAACAATTTTCATATAAAATAATAATCTTCTTTTTTAAATCAAAATATGCAAAATCAATGTAAAATCAAAATATGCATTCATAGAATATGTATTAACATTTTCTTCAACACAAACAAATTCTTCATATTGTTCCAAATATCAAATGAGCAGTTCAAAAATAAACATACATTTTATGTTTTCAAAATTATTCTCAATAATACTTACAAAAAGTATTTCAAATTTTTAATGTTATCTTCTCATAAAAATGAGATCATATTTCAATTAGAATAAATTATATTCTATTTCTATACTTTATTCATTAGAACAAATTAGAATTTATTACTTAGAACAAATTTTTCTACCGGCGTCCCTGTGAACGGGCGCCATTAAATGTCCCGTCAGGTTTTATAAATTTCATAAGAAAGAGGATAAAATATTTCTTACCCGACAGGTCTTGTTCTTTTTCGCCGGCTTATTCTAAGTAATCACAAAGTAGTCGAAATAAACACAGCTCAAATTTCACGACACAAACGTTTAATTAGACGCACTATTTACATTTATAATACATAATTGTTTCATTAATATCTGCAGCTATCACAATATTTAATATTAGCTGTCGAGCGTCAGAACGCTCTTTCATATCCTTACGGATTCACATTCCTTCTTTTTTACAACAGAAAAACAAAACTTTTTTTTCATCAGAAAAAACCATGTTGCCAATCAATAAAACATAAAAATAGGCAGACGATCTCCAGTGGAAGAACAGCCCGCCTCCTGACGGCAAGAATGGGTCAATATGCTAAACAGCTAGGCACACAAAATAAACAATGATAGCGCTAACGTTTTAGAACAGAGAGAAATTCTTGACATCTAAACCATTTAGCGTTACAACTTTAGTATATGATTGTCACTGACGATGAATTTTCTGCGTATTATTGATTGATTAAAGAAGTTATGAACTTTTTCTTTTTTTTTTTAATGCCTATATTTTTTACTGTTGAATTATTTTAGTTAATTTAGGACAATATGTAACACTCTGCATTTATTTCCAATGCACAGCTAGGTTTAAAATGGTGCTTATAATAGTAAAGATGCAACTTTTTAAAGTGCATTTTTTCTAGAATATGATTTAGTCAGATACGTTGAAAATAAATATCTTATGTGATTAATGCAAATATTTTAAACATTTCGTTAGTAGTAGTAGTAGTAGCACGACAGGACAATTTCTTTCAGATAGCGACTTTACATTGTCGCCATTTATTGTATTACACTTTGAATTTGCCAAGATGCCCGTTAATATCTGATTTTACTATTTAATTTCTTAAACTATATTAAATACTAAGTTAAATCGGGGAAAATTTTTGTTTCACATTCTTCGAAACCTACTGATAAGGGAAAAATTCATCCTTGATTTTATTGTAAAAATGAATTGCCGGTTTGAAGTATTCGAGACAGATCATCACCATTCATAAATTGGATGGCTTTTGAATATTTGTTGAGAATATTTTTTGAATAAGTATTGATGATGGCTCCTCCTGAATACTTGTTGGCGATATCTTCTGAATAATTATTATTGTTGGCGATATCTACTGGATATATATTGATCATGTTATCTTAATAGTTGTTGGCGATATCTCCTGAACTTGGGTAAATAATGACTTTTGAATAGTTGTTGGCTACATCTTCTGGATATGGGAACAACTATAGTATTTCCCCTCAGCTAGATTTGGCGATTTTTCGTTGGCGATCATAATCTAAATCATAAATGATAAAATCGTAAGCTAAATTATAAATCATAAATCATAAAATCATAAATCCAAAATAAATAGCATGTAGGCTGACATATTATATCGCAAACAATCCAGAACATAGTTATCGTTCAAATCGGCGCCAAAGAAAAATCAACAAATTCAGCTGAGGGGAAATACTATAGTTGTACCGAATGAAGTATAATGATACTGGATAATTTAATTTAATTTTATTTATAGAGACATCAATTCTATAGGAAAAAACACTTTAGACATTTTCTTTCTAATAATAAACAGAACTAAAAATGGATAATATTTTACTTGGAGATATTTTGTACATTTAGATCAAATAAAAAATGTTCTTCTTTTCCCCCCTCTTGCATTAAGTCAAAAAAATAAATAAATAAATAAATAAAAAGAAAAAAAAAATCGTGCTAAAGCAATGGTACAGTTTAACCTCTTGGCGAAATTTGAAATTTGGCACCGAAGTAGATTCGACGTTTCTCCCGAAAATCTTGACATGCATAATTGCGATAGATAATTCAAGTCGTCGTCAAAATAAATGAAATTTTAAAATGTGCCAGTGGGTTCCTATATAGCTGTAACTAAAATATCTTAGCAATGCAGTTACTGTAGCCTTTATATGGAAAAAAAAAAAAAAAAAAAAGAATGTCCTGTCGTATTAAAGTAAATTCTGTTTCCTGCAAAGTTTTATATCAATACTCAAAAAACAAAAATAGGTTGCGGATTTTATTATTATTACTAGTATATAACCCGTCAAAAATGACGGAATGTAAACGATAAATCTTCAAAACAATGTTTAGATCATGATGGTTACCACGTGATCATTTAAATGTATTTTCAATTATTGTTTATAAATCAAATGTGTTTCGATATTTTATAATTTTCGTTTTTTGTGAGGTCTAACTGTAATAGAGACAGTGTCCAGAGATGAGAGAAGTCGTGTAGAGCCACACCAGATCGTAAAAACGTGAGAAAAATTGCAACTTTGGCCTTTATCACCATGATAAAGGCCAAAGTTGCAAAGTCTAACTGGAACGTTTCCGGCTGCAATCTTTAAGAGACAGTGTCCGGAGATGAGAGAAGTCGTGTAGAGCCGCACCAGATTGTAAAAACGTGAGAAAAATGGAGGCTTTGGCCTTTATCACGGTTCTGTGAGGTCTAATTGCAACGTTTCCGGCTGCAATCTTTAAGAGACAGTGTCCGGAGATGAGAGAAGCAGAGCTGCCAACCTAATCCGGCAAATTGTTAGTACCGCCTCTTTTTCTACTCCACTAAATTTTTTAGAGAAATTCTCTTCAAATGTATCTACAATGAATTAAGAAAAAAAATACTCTAAAAATTAAGTGGTGAAGAAAAAGGGGCGGTACTAACAATTTGCCGGATTAGGTTGGAAGCTCTGGAGAAGTCGTGTAGAACCGCACCAGATTTTAAAAACGTGAGAAAAATGGCGGCTTTGGTCTTTCTCATGGTTCTGTGAAGTCTACTTGCAACGATTCCGGATGCAATCGTTAAGAGACGGTGTCCGGAGTTAAGTGAAGTCGTGTTGAGCCGCACCAGATTGTAAAAACGTGAGAAAAATGGCGGCTTTGGCCTTCCTCGCGGTTTTGTGAGGTCTAACTGTAATAGAGACAGTGTCCGGAGATGAAAGAAGTCGTGTAGAGCCGCACCAGATTGTAAAAACGTGAGAAAAATGGAGGCTTTGGTCTTTCTCACGGTTCTGTGAGGCCTAACTGCAACGTTTCCGGCTGCAATCTTTAAGAGACAGTGTCTGGAGATGAGAGAAGTCGTGTAGAGCCGCACCAGATTGTAAAAACGTGAGAAAAATGGCAGCTTTGGGCTTTCTCACTGTTTTGTGAGGTCTAACTGCAATAGAGACAGTGCCCGGAGATTAGAGAAGTCGTGTAACGCCGCACCAGATTTTAAAACAATATACAGTATATAATTATTAACACATCACATTAGCAAGTTAATTGTGTGATACATTATTTGTATCATACAAGGATGAAAAGCGTTTGCTGACGATGACGCGAATTCAATGATTTTTCTTCACCCAAAAGTTTTCACTTCAAATGGAAAGCGTTAGCTGACGATGATGGGAGTTCAATGATTTTTATTCACCCAAAAGTGCTCAACGCGCCTAAAGAAGTTTTCACTTCAAAAATTTTACCCGATCAACAAATATGAATGACAATAAAAAAACTGCTGGTTGACAAAAAATATAGGCCCGACAACACAACAGCAACAACACATCCCAGTGTTCCATTAAGTGCTCTATACGCAAGCGAAGTGTGACGTCACTGACCGTCCATGTATGTAAGAAAATGATTTCCTATGTTAATCGCCCATTGGATTTTTTGTAAAAAATTATTAAAAATCGAGGAAAATTATTTCCCGATTTTAATCCCCATATTTGGGTATATATATGCATTAGTTATCATGTGCATATGTTAGATTGAGTTATTTTGCTGTCAAATTGACAAAATTTTAATTTTAAATTTCAAAACTCTGTTGTCCTTGGCGTTTTTGTATTTGGCGATCAAAAACGTACTACGAAAATATACATGCCAGATGTATATTTTCGTAATTTGTGTTGTGCGAAATATTGTTACATATTATTCCTTACTCTCTTAATATAAATTTTTAAAATAACCATGATTTTTGAAAGGAATTAAATTATATTCGCCAGATAATTTGGCGATATATATATATATATATTTTTTTTTTTTCTGCCAAAGATGACCGATATCAAATCTATTCCGCTGCAACATATTAGTATCTTATATCAGATACTTTATTTAGACATTTGAAAACAAATTTCACTTCAAATTATGATAGAATATTTATCATTTTCCTTTTAATTAGTATATTAGTTGGATATTTATTGTGTAATATCATCCTTTGAAATGAAATGTTTATGTTTTCAATGGAATATGGAAGTTTTTTGAAATTTAAAGTTTTGAAATTTAAAATTCAAATTTTATCAATTTTAGAACAAAAACAACTTAATCTAACGCATGCACATGATAACTAATACATATCTATACCCAAATATGGGGATTAAAATCGGAATATAATTTCCCTCGATTTTTAATAATTTTTTACGAAAAATCCATTGGGCGTTTAATATAATATTTTTCTTGTATCCACGAACCTGCCAGTGACGTCATCACTTCGCTTGCCTATTTAAAGTCCTCATAATAAGAAAAAACGATTCACTTCATTTTACCAAAACACTTTTTTTTAAGACTATCGTAGATCCTGTTTTCAAATTTTCTAACTAACTATCCAATAACTACAGACACTCCATGCTAACCCAAATTCACCTCTACTCGATACCTCCAACCAGCTATCTCACCCTCAACATCGCCAAAATATCCAGGATCCAGCTAGGGACTTTCTCATTCTCAACCGAACATTTTACCTTGACTCGACATTATGACATTAGACTACTCTAATTTCAATACTCATTTCAACTGGTGACTTTTACTTGCCCAACCAAACATTCTATCCCAACTATCATTTTACACTAATTTCAAAACTAAAATCAACTGGCGGCATTTATGTACTAAACTCGTCGCCAATCATACCTTACAATGTAAACAAACAATAAAGTTTGATAAAAATATTTAAAGGCTTTAATGCGTTTTTACAAATATTTTAAGATTTTTAAGGCTTTAATATGTTTTAGAAATATTTTAAGCGTTTTTTAATGAAACAGTCAAAGAGTCGTTCATTCGGAATTAAAAAGTTGTCCATTTGGAATTTGTATTTTCTGAATGGCAACAGTTTTGGTTTGTTTTTATTTGGTCTTGCTTTGTTTATAATCAGGAAGTTACATAATTCTATTAATAGGTTCATGTTTATAATAGCCAGTGATCCGTTATACTTAATTTAGAGATTTAAACATTACAATTGAATAGTTTTTCAAGGTTTTATAGGAAATAAGAATATGTGCGATACAAAACATGTATGAAAATGATATGTATGTTTCCTAAGTTAAATTAAATAAACGGAGAAAAAAATGGCTGCCAAAAGTTTCTGTTTTGAAGCGGTACTAACCGGATTCGTTCATGACAGATGAGGATCATTATATATATTAATTATTCCACCATTTTATAATTTATCTCTATATTTAAGGCATGGCTAAAGTTAAAATGGCTATTGTGGTTGCGTAAATGAATTCCTTGGCGAAAAAATAAATTCCTTGGCGAACTCGAGCTTCTTCATTTCTAAATTTTAAAAATCGCTAAATTGGTCATAGTAAAGATCTATCCTTTTAAATACGTTTTGAGTTAAAAAAAATTAATCTTTATATAATAAACTAATATAAATTTTTGTCTCATAAATTTCATTTTAAAAATTTCTGGGCTTAACCTCTAACTCTATACCAATAGTTGTTTAACATAATCATGGTATTCATTACTAAATCTTTTTTCGCCCAACGTTAAAATAAAAACTAATAATATAAACTAAACTAACAGTATAAACTTAACTAATAATATAAAATAATTATATAAACTAATAATATATACTGAGATAAAAATATAAGCTAATTTTCATTTCCTCTTCATTAAATTTTTACTTAATATTTTTAAAATATCGATTTTTTTCAAATGTTTCACTATTCTAAATAATTTTTTTCTTCTCTCGAGCATCTCAAAGATGCCAGTTTTTCAATTTTTCTTATTTACACCATTGATCACATTTTAATTTTCCTGAGGAAAATGGCGTCAGAAACAGAGAAAAAAACGTAATAATAGAAACATTTTGAACTGTGGCAAATAGAGTACCTTTATAAACCCGACGTTTTTAGTTAATAACTTCGTTAATTAAAATGCTAGAAATTTCTAAGCAGCTGAAATGCCTTCCTTGTAAGCAGTGCTGCCAGATTGAGGGAAATTTTTATTTAACTCCCATCACTAAATTTTATTTGAAACGGTTTGGTAATCATTTCGAAACATTTTTCACAGAAATCGTCTATGTAATTAGGTCACTGTCACAAGTAAAATTTAACGGCGGCTGTTGAATAAAAATTTCCCTCAAATCTGGCAGCACTACTTGTAAGTAGTCGGAATACACTGATATGTCTCATGACGCGGAGAACCCTGCCCTCCGCGAGAAGTTGCTGTCGCAAACAAAAAATTTTGACGCCAGCGACAGTTACTTTTTTTTAATATATAGAGAAATCTCTGTAAAAATGGATCAATGAATTTTGTATCTTTGTTTTTTGTATCTTTGAATCAATGACAGAATTTTCAGAAACCATGCGAACCATGGATAAAAAATTTATTTTCTTTATCTCAATACATTGTTGCGATTGTGATGTAAATTTTCTGTTAAATTGTCCTTTTTTATATTTTGTTCAGGTGAAATGTACGCATGAAAAATATGGGTAGTTTTCTTCTTTTTTTTTTATTCCAATGCATTGTTTTAGCTAAGGCATCATTTTCAGCGTTAGTTTCTGGAAACTTGCGGTTTTATTATTAAGAAGATAAGAAAATCTGGAATTTCTATTTAATCATATAAGAAATGTACTTAAAAAAGTTATTTAATTGTAATATAAATAATTAAAGTTAGTTTAATTATTACTATATATTTTAAACTTATTTAAATAATACATATTTAGTACATATTTTTAACATGATTGTTGTTTTGTCTTGCTTATTATTAGTTTTTCGATTTTTAGTTCCAGTGATGTCACTGCAAGATGGAAAAAGAAAACTGATTTTGTCTCAAGCTTCGGGGGAATGATATAAAGAGAGTGTGCATACGGCGTATCATCATGCAAGGCAAATGAAGTTAAGTGTTGTCTATTCGCAAGATGGCTGTTTCAATAGCAGCCAAAAATACCGCAGAAGCCATATTTAGTCTATCAAAATACTGGCTAATAATGTGTTATTTTATTTATTTCAGATTTATTTGACAGCTTTGATACTTATAATTTGAATAACGTTTGTCGAGAATGATCAATCTCATAAAAAACGATGCTATTGTAAAAGTCACTTCGCCCAGCAAAAAATTTTATATTTCTCAGGCAGCCGAAAAAAAAAAAAAAAAAAAAAAAAAAAAAAAAAGATTATCAGAATTCTCCGCCGCTATTTATTCCCGAAACCTCAACGCCTTGCGTAATGGTGATCTGAACTCTGCATATACCTTTCTAACAAATACTTTATCGCTTTCAACATCTCTTGTCAGCTGCGTTATTATTATTATTACTAGTTTGTTGTAGGGCGACTAAGGCGCCCGTTGAAAAATAAACGTTTCATTTTATTTATTTCTCACTTTAAATAATTCATTTGCTAGCAAGCCCGTGCGAAATTTTCTCACTTTGTTTATCTCTTCGTTACCTTTAAAATTATTATTTTATAGACGTCATTTTTTTTTCATGTGCATTAGCAAATTCATTTTTATTTTATTAATTTTTTACTTTTTTTTTTTTTTTTTTTTTTTTTTTTACGAGAAAGCATATGCTGAAAAAAAAATGGCAACACGTAAAAATTTAAATGTATTTTAAAGCTTTTGTTTTCATATTTTAATTAATTTAAAAAAATGTAATTATATATTCGTTACAAATAATGTACCAAATGAAAGGCACAATTTTTCTGAATACGCCTATTTAAACAGCTTATCGATCGAACAATGACATTTTTTAAAACTAAAGTATGAAAATTAGGAGACAGAGTCCAAGGAAATCTCTTAAACCTGCCTAAAGTGTGACAGAATCAGTGACGGATGAGAGTAACTATATATGCTGATTATTATTATTATTTGGTCGCATTATAAAACTATGATTCAAAGTATTTTTGCGGTGGGGGGCTTAAATAATATTTTACTGTTTACTAACAAAATTTTTATTAATTAAAATTTCTACATATAGGACCCATTGATATAGGCTTATTAATTATATAGGGCTAATTAATTGCATGGGAGACAAATATGAATGAACTTCTAATGAAGTTCATTTAATGGTTTAAATGACGAAAAGAGGCCGCTCATCACTATTCAGTGGTTTGAAGCGATTTTCAGCCTTCCCCTTTGTTTATTAGATTAAAAAAAAGAAAGAAAGAAAAAGAAAAAAGTATATATATAAGATCTGCCGGGTAAAAACCCCACGCGACAAAAAGGCAGAGATAGCACAAATTGTCTACAGAATGGCGTCAGAAGAACAACTGAATCCCGCTAAAATAATGCTAACTACTGCAAGAAGTAATGAAAGAAGTTGGTGTTATGATGTTAAATTTGATGTCTCTAAGAGAAACATAAAGATTTTGGAAATTTTATTGGAAACGAACACCACCTCTTGACGATTTTACAAAATTTTTGCGTTAAACATCAGAAATTCAAAATAACTAACATGTATATTGGGCAAAAATTTTTTTGATTGCAAAAAGCACTAATACATGTTAGAAGGAATGTCCATGCAAACTTTCAACATAATACATGCAGAACTCTAGGCTCTACACTTGTCAAACTGAACGACAAGAAGAAGAAGAAAGTAACCGGCAAATTTCAAGTTTTCAAAGTTACAGTACTTGGGCCCCTTATTTCAAATCGACTTGTAAATTTATATGTTTTGTCTTAAGGGTGTGCTCAAGAGCTGTGCAAAAAATCGTAGGTCTTGTAAGCCAGGGAGCTGAGATGCAGGTAGTCGAAAAGTCCATGAAGCTCTGTCGACATAACCCTTTCCTACCGGAACATTTTTACCTTAAAACATTACAGTCTTCTGTTTTTGCCTGCTTAAAGAAAAATATGGAGTACAACCCCAATTTGTTAATTCAAAATGGTACTTCACACTTTCTGGGAATTAGTACGGTCCTTCATTTCCGGATTTTATTACATACGACTGCTGTAGATGCAAAAATGTATGTGGATATGTAGATATCTAACCTACACGTCGGAAAGGGCTAATTTACACTAGTAGCGTTTCGCTATTTTACTTTCCAGCTTTGCAAATTTCATTTGTTTTAGCTTGGCGATGGCGGGGCGGAATGCTACCGCGTTTCTAGATATTACGTAATTTCCCAATAACAAGGTCCGGGAAACCTCCAGGGATGAGTCCCAGACTGTTGCAAATTGCCCATTGCGCAGCCCTAGTGCGACGTAAAACCCATCCAATCAAATAACCAACCCAATAACAATGCAGAATTTCTTATAGAACTGTTTTACTTAATAGCTTTTGCGGGATTTTGGCTTCATGTCTTTCTGAACGTGTCATTTTCTCTTATAAATTCCTCCAAGTTTCAAGCACTGAGCTGAAGAACAACTGGAGGAAACGCTAGACCGGTTTTCGCGTGCCGTTTTTTGAAGGTTTGTCTTCCGAGCGTTGCATGGCAAAAAGCATTTGATATATTTATATTTCAAAGTAAAATTGTGTAAAGGTTGTCCGTTCGAACAACCATATGCTAAACATAACATTACAATTTTAAGTTTTAATTCTTTAAACATTATAAGATGATGACAAACAAGAGGGTGTTGCGGTAAGCTGTGCTGGCTTGACCTGTTTGCTTTTTCTTGGTTAGTTTTACGAAGTGTGTAAGTTTTCTCACGCTTTTTCACCTCTGTTGTTTCTTTAAGGACACAAGTGAGTGTTTATTTTTGTTTTCTTCTGCTTATATATTTGTTGTACTTCGGTTCTCCTGCCAGCTGGCAGTGGGGTAACCAATTGTTTATCTTTGGGAAGAATGAATTCCCGTTTCACGTTCCACGAGCAGTCATCTCTTGAGTCAAATATATTTCTTAAGGAAGATATCCCCCTCCCGTTACAACTAGAATATGCTTTTACCAATGGAGTCACACGTGTGTGTTTGTTTTTGGAACCCGGTGAAGGTCAATTCCCCCGCAACAAGCCCAAGCAATTGAAGGCTAAAATTGATAGTAAAATTACCCTGAATAACAAAATACATAGCATAAAATTTACCCGAACTAACAAGCTTCTTATTGAGACCGAAGACCTAGAATGTGCAAAACAAATTGTTCAATTGGAGAGTTTATTAAAGGTTCCTGTCACCCCTTATGTACAACAAGAAAATATTACTACTCGATTTGTGTTACATGACATTGACCCTACTACGTATTTAGCTGATTTCGGGACAGAAATCCAGACAGAAAATAAATTGAAGGTTAAAGAACTACGTCGATTTACGAGAAAGTCTCAATCAGGTGTCCAACTTACGGAGACTGTTCTAGTTACTATATTTGGTGCTAATCTCCCCCCAGAAATAAAATTCTTTAACATGATTGAGAAAATCAAACCTTTTTATGATCGGCCACGTCAGTGCACAAAATGTTGGAAATTTGACCACTCGACACTCAAATGCAAAAGTGACGTCACATGCAAAAAATGCGCTGAGAAGCATCCCGAGAACACGTGCATAAGTGAAGTTAAGAGATGTTGCAATTGTAGCGGAAGCCATGAGGGGACTGATTCTCAATGTCCGAAACGACTCCATGAAATGTCCATCTTAAAACATAAAACCGATAATCATGTATCTATCACTGAAGCTCGTCGTCAATTCCGTACGCTGGATAAAAAATCTTACGCTGCTGCCGCTGTAACGCACAACGCACAAAAGGACACTATAGTTACTAGAGATGAATTCCAGAGTAGCCTGGACTCGGTGTTTATGAAACTTCAGGATCTTCTAGTCGTTCAAAAAAGTATTGAAAGTGTTACGCAACTAGTTCAACAAAACAATGAGAATATACTACAAATGGTACAGCAACAAACAAAAGAGATAAAACAAAACATGGATCGTTTGACGACATTGGTAATCAAGTCTACCGGTCGGTTGACTGCTAAGTCTGCTGCTCCCACTGATGATAAACCCCATACCTCTAACCTAAAAGAACAAACTGAACGACTGTTAAAGAAATCGAAGGTAAATGAGTCTGGTCTGACTGAGATCCAAAACATGACTCCGGTTAATAGAGTCCCACAATCCAAGATAAATGTTGAGGTGGAAATGGCAGAGGCAACCTAGTGATCATACTTGTCCCCTTCCCGGCTGGCTTATGCTGCCCCTTGCTGGTTCTGGGTACAAGCTTTTTCTAGTACTTTTATTTCTATTTTTTATGAGTCATAATACTTCTCTATCTTTTATTCAATGGAACTCAAGGGGCGTTCGCCAGAAGCGTCACTGGTTAAAGTTTTGGCCGTTCTGTGCTGCCGATGTTTTTGTTTTTCAAGAATCGTTTTTAAACCCGTCTGATTCTTTCTCCTGCCCTCAGAAAATTGTTTATCGTAACGATAGGTTGAGTAGAGGTGGTGGTTTACTAACGGCTGTGAATATCAGCTTCCCCTCGGTGCAAGTTACATTTAATGAACTTGTTTCTCCTGATGTTGAGTTCTTAATTGTTAAGATTTGGTCTGGCACTCAGTGGATTTTTGTAGTTAATCTTTACGCTCCTGGCGGGAATGTTTCTTCTGTTTGGTTAAACCATCTTCTCCACAAAATCCACCCCCCTTTTATTGTCCTTGGGGATTTTAATCAAAAACATATTGCATGGGGCAATTCTGTTTCTACACCTGGCGCTGATCAGATCTACGACTGGCTACTTAACAATAACGTCTGTATCCTGAACTCTAACAGCTATACACATGTTTCCCCCTCGGGTAACCATTCTCTTATTGATCTCACTTTTGCCAGTCCAGATGTTTTCCGTTGAAGCCACATATCAGTACACCATGATCTCTTTGATTCAGACCATTACCCCATCATATTACAAATTTCTGGTAAATATTCTCCTTACCTTATTCCTCGTACTTATACTGACTGGAATGCGGTCAAATGTGACTTTAATACCTCATTGAGTGGCAATACTAGTGTTAATGTCGAAAATTTAACATGCAGTTTTAGTAGGTCCCTAAAGGGCAACTC
This sequence comes from Salticus scenicus, assembly GCA_963930645.1. Lineage (NCBI taxonomy): Eukaryota > Metazoa > Arthropoda > Arachnida > Araneae > Salticidae > Salticus > Salticus scenicus. The sequence goes on from OZ005662.1 coordinate 148,379,204, forward strand.
TGTCAAGTATTTTCTTAAGAGTAGGGATAACCCCCCTTGGTGGGACACTCAGTGTGCCTGGTTGCTTGGGCAAAAAAGGAGATTTCTGCGGTTGGCCAAGACTTTACTCTCTAGGGATCACTGGATCAAGTATAGAAGTTATGCTGCGCGATTAAAGCGCTGCGTTAGGTCAAAAGCCTCGGCCTTTTGGAAGAATGTTTGCGGTCGAATGAATGGTGGGAATGTTTACCCAATTATTAAGGCTCTTAACAATAGGGGGATCACCACTGATTCTCATCTCGTTTTGCATCATAATGATCGTGGTATTGCTGATCGTAGAGAACAGGCTGAGTTATTTGCTACACATTACAGTCATACTGATGACCTTCCTGGAATACCTTATGATCTCTCCTGTAATGACCCTCTCTGGAACGAAAGATTTAGCTTGGTTGAACTTAATCAAGCTATCCATCTAATGAAGAATACCACACCGGGGGAGGACAAAATCCCAGCTCAAGTATTTAAAGCTCTTAACTTCTCCAACCGGCAAAAAATTCTAGACATGGTTAACACGATGATGCATGACGGCGTCGTTCCGGATACTTGGAGGACTGCTATCGTTCTTCCCATCTGGAAGCAAGGGAAACTCAAAACTCAACTAGCTGCTTACAGACCTATTGCCTTAACGGCTGTAGGATGTAAAATTCTTGAGCGGATGATTCTGAAACGGATCCTTGATCACGTGACTATTAGCTCGGTATTCCATGCTCGTCATTTTGGTTTCCTCCCTGGCAGAGATTGCAGCAAAGCTCTTCGTATCTTCTACAAGGAAATTTTAGACGCCCGCTTTCAAAAGAAGTACGTCATTGCAGTCAAATTAGATATCAACTCTGCCTATGATTCTGTGTGGAGGGATGCCCTCATCTATAAAATGGCTAGTATTGTTATGGGTGGTGATACAGCGTATTGGATTGCTCAATGGCTACATAAACGATCTTTGAAGGTCAGTTGGAGAGGTGTCACTTCCCGTTCTGTCCCTTCTAATCGTGGTGTCCCTCAGGGCAGCGTGCTTTCACCGATACTCTTTACGATATACATGTGGGATTTCTTTGAAGTAATTGACTCTGGTGTACACGCTATCGTATATGCAGATGACACTCTCATTTACTGTGCTGACTCGTGTCTTGACGTAGTTATGACTAAGTTGCAAGAAGCTTTGGCCAGAGTTCAAACCTGGTGCAGTTATTGGCTACTGGACATCCGCCCGGACAAATGTGCTGCCATAAACTTTTCACGTAAAGCTCAGTCTCCGGAAAGAAATCTCTTTCTCCATGGTATCAGTATTGAGTGGCTCAATCATGTGAAAATTCTTGGGGTGATTTTCTCTTCTAATTTCACGTTCCGGGTCCATTTTGATTACTTGCAAAAGAAATGTGTCAAGCGTCTGAATGTATTAAAGGCCATCGCTTCCCCCCTGTGGGGCATTCGGACACCTCAGCTCTTAAAAGTTGTTAACGCCATTATCCGTGGTCTCATTGAATATGCTGCCCCTATCTATAGTGGTGCCTGTAAATCTTCATTGAAAAAGCTTGATGTCATTTACAATGCGGCCATTAGGTTCGCGACTGGTTTGCCTAGGTGGACCCCTCTTTTTAAACTCTACAGGGAGTCGGGTCAGGTTCCCTTATTTCTTCGTCGGTCCTACTTGACAAATACTTTCTATGTTCGCTGCACCACCTCCTATGGTCATGACTCATCCCCTGATTATGTTGACGCAAATTTGGAGTGGAATACTGACTATGGCACCTTCAATCCTGGTATGCTCCTTCGTTCTTGCTGGCCAGCTGGGATAGTCACGGACTACATTGAGATTTTTCTGGGTGAATTTCCGTTTCAGTCGAAAGCCCTTCCCCCGGCAATAATTCTTGCCTCCTTTCATCACTATATGACTTGCAACTTTGCTGGGTATCAAGTTATTGCCACTGACGCTTCTAAAGATCAGTGTAAGACTTCCATCGCTGCAGTCGACGTCACAAACAAGTCTTCCAGGGCTCATTTGATTCACCATCTCAATTCCATTTTTACTGCTGAAGTCCTCGCAATTGACCTTGGTGCTAGTCTTTTTCTCAAGAGTGGTCTTTGCCTCATCCTGACTGACAGTAAATCGGCCCTTACTGCGTTGAAACACATTAGTCATACGTCTCCTGCGGCTGTGTTACAGCAGTTATAATACTATTAAGTCTGTTAGGGCTTACGTGGATAAATTGGTTCTTGTCTGGGTGCCTAGCCATGTTGGTATTCCCCCGAATGAACAGGCTGATCAGCTTGCTAGGACTGGGCCGTTTGCTACTTGCACCTATGGTGGTATCGCTCCAAGCGACCTCAAACAGCTCTTCAAACGCATCATGCACGATCAGTTTAACAGCTGGTGGGAAGATAGCCCGTACGCCCAATCAGCTTCTCACTTAGGCACAACGATTTATAAATTCACTAGGAGCAGGAAAGAGGATGTGGTTACTGCCCGTTTGCGAACTCTAAGTGCTGCTACTGAATGTCGACTTTTTCGCTTCCATCTCAACAACTCTCCCATCTGTTCCATCTGCCATGCTGGGACTGGAACTGAACGTCATTATGTATTTGACTGTCGGGCATTCGCAGCAGAAAGGCTGCTTCTGTCTCAAAAGATGAATGTCTCTCTTTCCAATATTTCTTGGTGTACTTTCTGGACCATCTTGGAGGAGAATGATCAGTTATTTCGTCTGTTTATTCGACTTTTTCTTGGCACTGGTCGTTTTTAGCATTTATGGTCTATTTATGCTTCTTGGTGTAGTCATCCTGGGTGTTGACTTGTATTGCTGTCTGTTTTAATACATTGTCTCTTCTTGTCGTTCATGGTTTTCTTATATTATCTCTATTTAACTAATGTTCTTGGCTAATCTGTGATGAGTGTCTGTTAATTTTTTGGCTCTTTTTCTATAGTTTAGGACTGGTTTCTTACACGGATTCTTCGCTTCCTATTCCCCTCTTCTTGGATCATTTGAGGTCATGCCAGCCTTTCGGCTGTAGCGCTTACCCCAACACCCTTTGTATTGTATTGTAAACATTATAATAGTAATAGACGACCCGACAAATGTTGCTTGCCATGCAAAGCAAGCGAACGATTCCAGAAAAACTGCACGCACTAACTCTGTGTAAAAGTATTGGAAGCATTTGCTCCAGTCTCCAGTTGTTCTTCAGCTCAGTGGTTTCAAGAGTAGAACGGTACCATGTTTTAATTACGGTTACATGTAAAATATCTTTTCGCACATATGTCAAAAAGTGTTGTCATGTTGTAAAAAAGTTAATTAGAATTTTCATAGTTTTTCATTCAATATTGAACATTCACATTTCACAAAGACTAAAATTTAGATCTTATTACAAACTGGAGTATAGCTTTAAGACTATCCTCAGAAATATACCAATTAAGCTTTCTTTTTCCTTCATGTTTAAATTTCTATTTTCTATGTTTGTTGAAAAGGAATCTAAAATATCCATAAAAATGCCATTTCCATTTTTTTCTTCGTTTTTCAGATAATAACGATAATAACGAATAATAAAATCTACATGTCTAGATTTATTATTATTTTTTTAACCACTATTTGGCATTTGGCGACCTCTGTTTTGTGAAAAAGATAAAAAACATTAAAAAGAAAAAAAAATTGCACAGTTTGTCACACTGTACGGTCAGTGACTGACAAAAAATGTTCTAGTCACTGGTTGTAAAAGTAAAATTGTGCTCATAAGTGTATCATGCTTTTTTTTTTCCCTTAAAGAAGGAAAGTGGCTTTTAATAAATGTTCAACACTCCGAATTTTACAGCAATTTGTTATAAATATGGATATTGGATATATATTTCTTCTTTTTTCTTGAGGAAGGGAGCTCACGGTAAAATTAAAACGGTCAACTCTCCGAATTTACGGAAATTTCTTAGAGTGAATTTTACAGAATTTTTTTCTGTTTTACATTATCAATCCCCCCCCCCTTCCTCTAAAACAAGCAAGAGAAACAAAAGCTTTTGCAGGGAGCAAACAATATGCCGGTTCACAACGCCTCTGAACAAGCTCTATTAGCGGAAAATTTGAAGTTAGCAACACTAATCTTATTTTTTTAAATAATTTATCTTTAATTTTTACTGTTAACTCCCACCTTATCTCCACATGATAAGAATGATTTTATTTGTCTCGTTGAGGAAGCCACAATCAAATTAACTGGGAGAATGATAGATATACAAATTTTTATATTATCTACATTGAAAAATTTTCGAAAGATGCAGAAGATACAGATTAACTTTCGTTTTATAAATCCTTATCACGCGATAAAAATAAAACACTTCAAAATTAGATATTTATGGGAAAACACTTACATATATATTTATCGAAAAGATTATAAGTTATTTCATGGCTAGGGGAAATACTTTCAATAATTAAATTGGTATGCAATTTTTCCTTCGTTTTCATTTTCCCTTTGATAATAACTGAAAGTTTCATTGAGTATGTGAAACACCTGTTTTTATTTTCCGAATATACATTACTGCTGAAACGTCAGTGAAGACCCAAAAAGATTTTGTGTTCTGTCTGTACCGCAATACCGACTGCAAAAATTGCCCGATTGACTTGCAGATTGGTACACATGTTTATCAGCAACTTGAAATTAGCTGTATATTTTTGGGTGTGTATTCTGTTTGTGATTCGTGTATAAGGGCACGCGAAAGTTTTTTTTTTATTTTATTTTTAATCATTACGGCATATTAGCAGAATCTGACTATATCGAGATAGAAGCCACAAAAATCACTCGAGTAACTTGCAAATTGGTACATGTTTATGAGCTGCATGGAAATAGCTACATACTTTTGGGTGTGAATTCTGTTTGCGGTTCGTGTACAGGGGCACACCAAAGTTTTTCTTACCAATACGGCCTATGGGCAGAATTTGTATGTACCGCGATAGCGACCGTAAAAATCACGCTATTGACTTGCAATTTGTACACATGTTTATGAGCCACAGAATCAGCTGTATAGTTTTGGGGCGTATTCCATTTGTAGTTCGTGTACAGAGAGAGACACACCAAAATATTTCTTATCATTACAGCCAATGGGCAGAATTTGTATGTACCGCAATAGCGGCTGCAAAAATCCTCCGATTGACTTGCAAATTGGAACACACGTTCAGGCTCTGTATAGAAACAGCTGTATAATTTTTATGTCTGCATTGTTTATGAATTGCGTACACGTACAGGGTCACGCCAAAACTCTTATCATTACGGCATATGGGGTGAATTTCGTTTAAACGCATTTTAACATCCTTACTTTCCAAGCAACAAAATGAAATTAGCGTACATTAGTTAGATGCTAAAACTTAAGTTTTCTGCGGAAAATATGTGCTCTTGGGCTTCCTAATTTAATGTACAGGACCTTACAAAAGTGTTCTGACAATGCCACGTAATCATCTAAATTATGTCAAATTTCGAAGAGTTATTCATGAAAAACGCAGAATAAGCTGAATTGTATCGCGATTAGCAGCCTCAAAAATCACCAGATTGACTTGCAAATTAGTACACATGTTCGTGCGCCATTGTAGAATAGCTGTATAATTTTTCCTGCGTAAACTGTTCATGAGTCGTGTACAGGCACACATCAAATTATTTCTTATCATTACGGCCTATGGACAGAATTTCGTTTAAACACATTTAATATGGTACACTGATTCAACAAAATGATATTAACGTACATCATTGAAATGGTTAAAAGAACGTTTTCGGTAGAAAAATGTGTGTTTAGATTTAATAAATAATCTACAGGACCACACAAAAGTATTCCGAAAATATTACGTAATCATACAAATTATGTCAAATTTCGTATAAGTATTCATGTGCTACAAAGAATTAGTTGAATAGTTTTTACTGGTGTATATAATATTTATGACTTGTTTACAAAGACATCTAAAACTAGTATGTTGTGGCCACCACAAGACTTTCTTCTATATTTTCCTATACAAATTCACTCAGTAACAATTAAAAAAAAAAAAAAAAAAAAGATTTTATTTATTTATTTATTTATTTATTTATTTTTGGTTAAAAGTAAAAAAAAAAAAAAAAAAATCGATAACTTTGCTTTAAATTATCACATATTTATAGATCAACCATTCATTTTAAAGGTATTGATGAGACCTTTCGGAAGATACCCATCTTGAAAATTTACCCACAAAATTTTTTTCCTAATTAACTACTACTATTATCAATAATTCATATTAATTTTACAATCACAGGTTAAGAATAACTCTCATTATGTACATTTTATATGAAAATTTGTCCTATACTGCTATGTTAAAAATTTAGAAAAAATACGATCACAGCGCCACCTATTGAGCGATTGATCCCCAAATCTAATCAGCACCAGTTTATGTCAGGGGCAAACTAAATACCAAGTTTGGTTAAATTTCGTTAAAAAAAAAAAAAAAAAAAAAAAAAAAAAAAATTTCGTTAAAAGTAAAAAAAATCAATAACTTTGTTTTAAATTATCACAGATTTATAGTTCAACCATTCGTTTTAAAGGTATTGACGAGACCTTTCGAAAGATACCCATCTTGAAAATTCACTCCCATCGAGTGGGGGACTTTCCCCCCCAGGAGGGGGGGGGGTGACGAGGCTCTTACACATACAAAAATTTTTTCCCAGTTGACTATCTCTATTATAAATAATTCTTGTAAATTTCATAATGATTACTGAAAAATAATTCTCTTTATGCACATTTATACAAAATTTTGTCCTATATCACCATGTTAAAAATTTAGGAACAGCGGGATGGCAACGCAACCTGTAAGACAATTTTTCCCAAAAGTTGATAGGCACTAATTTATGTCAAGGTGCAACTACATACCAATTTGTATGAAATTCTGTGCAGTAGTTCCTAAGATACAGTTGCCACAAAATTATGTTACACACACAGACATACAGACAGACATTTTCTAAAAATGGTCAAATCGTGTTCTACAGCTCTCAAAACGTGTAAATCCATCAAAAACCCGAGGTCGAAAATTTTTACGAATCCAATACTTTCTTCTATTGAATATAGAAGAAAGTAATAATTTCGTAACATCGACATATTTTTATTAAAGAACATTTTAACACGTTTATGCTACATTCAGCGTAATGGAATTAATTAACATATATTATTAAGTTGTTTAAAAGCATATTTTCTCAAGGATAAAGTTATTTAATGACTAAATAATTTATTTAAAGGAATTGGTAGTTAGTTTACAGGGCTACACAAAATAATTCTACTATATTATACAATAATTTGGTTTTGGCATTAAATTTGGCACAATTATTTATGAATTACAAGAAATTAACTCAAGGCTACGAATAACAAGACATATATATGTAGATATAGAGGGATAAATACGACAAGGTAACGGGGTTTGAGAGGGGGCCGTAAGCGTATCTCCGAAATGTTGGCGCATACAGGCGAACCTGGCGAATTTTTGTAGCTCGCGCCAAAACACTCTCTGCCGCAAAGCAACCCTTCTTTCCACTTCATTCACGACTCGTTAAGGATTCGAGCAATCTTTTTTTTTTTTTTTTTTTTTTTTTTTTCCCAAGAGAATAAACTATAAAAATGTGCCAATGGAGTTTTAGTATCGTAATTCTTAAATAATATATTTAATGCAAAAATTTATTAGAAATCCTCCACCCTTTAAATTTAATTTAGCAAGATTAATGAAGAAATAAAATTGTAATATTCTAATTTTAAAGCTTTAAAAATTGTTCTTGAAATACATTTATTTATTTATTTTACTTTCTCTTACCAACATATATGGTAGAGAAAGTATTGTTTTGGGGGTCAAATTTTCGAAATTGAATTTTTGTTATATATACACGTTTTGAGGCTCCCTGAATCATAATTGTTAAAAATATGTCAATGGAGTCTTTGTATCGTTATTTTTAGATAATATAATTTAATACCAAAATTTATTAGAAAACCCTTTAACTTTATTTTATCAAGATTAATGAAGAAGTATATTTGTAATATTATGATTTTAAAGCTTTTAAAATTATCCTTGAAATACATTTATTTTATTTTATTCTTTTTTATTCTTTTTATTATTATTATTATTTACTTTCTCTTCGTCAAATAAAATTGTTTCTAAACCTATTTTAGATTATTTGAAAAGTACATTAAACTTTACATTCTTACGCTATCCGCGATTGTAATGAAATGCTCGCCCTCTGGTGGGCTAAGGTGAAATTATCACACCACTGCATATCCTCATATTATGCAATCGACTTTCCATGATGAAATGGCGGAGAAAGAATAATAATTACACGTGGCTGTTATATTTACTAACAACTGCAGTGTTCAGAGAGCGCCATCTATCGATCATTACAAACGCGGATTGATCTTAAGATTTAATGTGCAATCTGTCATAATATTGAAATGCAGGGTAAAAAAGAAAGTCGTGTGAGTGACACACCAGATTGTCATTATTATGATCATTATTTAGTTTATTTTACCCATATATTGTAAGAAAAGTTTTATTTTTGATTCAGATTTTCGAAATTGAGTTTTTGCTACATTTGCTTAAATATCCTGAAACAAAAAATTAGGTTTTTAGCGGTTGCCTGAATGTGTCTGTGTGTCTGTTATCACCATACCTCAAGAAATAGATATTGGGACTCTGATGAAATATTAAGTAATTCGTGTACAGTGACTAAGAAAAGAATTCAAATTCATTAAGTCTATGTGTGAATTTTCTGGTAAATACAATTTAATATTTTTGGATGAAAAAAAAAAAAAAAAAAAAAAAAAAAAAAGAAAAATGAACTTATATTTTATGTGCATGAAAGAATGTTTCGTATACAATGTAGAATGTATATCCTTTATTAGAAGTTTACACAGAACCCCACAAAAGAATTCAGATATATTCATACAATGGAATTGCTGAAAGGTCATTTCATGTCGTGCTATGTGTTTTAAATTCTGTGCTAAATTAGTACACTATATTGTGTTTGTAAAATATATAGTAAATATACAGGTGTACCCCAAATTAAATGAAAGCATTTCTTTAATCAATGTAATAAATGCAATTAAAGTTTAATTAATTTAAAATTATTCTCTTATTCTAATTTACTTTATCTTATCCGTAAAAGGTCGCGAAAGTATTGTTTTCGGATCACGTTTTCGAAATTGAATTTTTGTTACATTTATATGTTTTGAGGTTTCCTGAATCCAAAAATTATGTTTTTCGTGGTTGGTTTATGTGACTTGTCTGTGTGTATTACAGATATTGAGTTTGTAAAATGGGTGCATCAGTTTTTAAATATCACTTATGTTATTGATAAGGACAATATTGCTTTGGAACAGTGTAAGTTGTAAACTTCGCATGTTATTCAAAATTTACGAATCCTTCTTTAGGTGAACAAAATAAGCACGAGTGTCGTCTGCAATAATCGTGCCTACTTTGCTCGCTTGATGAAGGGTCTTTTTTCTTTCAACTCAAAGCAATTGTTACTTTTTTTTTTTTTTTTTCATTTTATGGTGTTACTTCATATTTGTTTACTTATTATTATGGCCTACGTGCTCAAATGTTTGAAAGTGCGATAGCTTCTAAACACATTATTTGATTGAGATGAAAGTTATAGGTATGTTATAGGTTACCATCGTACGATTTGTATACATTTTGATGAGTGTGGTATTTATATAGTTTTTTTACATGGACACAAAGAAAATTTCTTTATTTTTATGATAAAATGGATTTAAATTATTTGAAGTGTTATACCGTCTAATCTTTACATTCGATTATGATACAAATTGGCAGACATGTTATATGTTATCAGTGCAAGAACTGTATAGATTTACATGAGCGTAAAACGTACAGCTCTTTTTAAAGCTGGTATACAAAATAGAATTTTTAAACATTGTGGTCTGGTCTATCTTGTCTAAAACATAAGATATATAATAAATAAATAAATACATAAATTCATATTTAATACAGGAAATATAGGGAAAATTTTGTGAAATTTAGAAAATATAGAAAAATTTAAGACTTTTTCATGATTTTAAAAAATATACAGGAAAAATAAAAAATTTGGTAACACTTTGAGCCTTGGTTTAGCAACTTCTCTCATTTAAATTTACTTAAAAAACCGATAATTTCTAAAGAAAGTCGAGTAGAGTCACTTCAGTTTTTTAAATTTAGAAAAAATAAATAAACGCTCTTTTATCTTTTATCAAAATATGCGTAAAGATTTAGAGAAGGATCTCAGGTAGATCCACATAAACTCTAAAATATCAAAGAAACTGCTCCATCGAAACAATTAATGACAATTTTTAAAACTTTACTTAAAAATGGAATAAAATAAAATAAAACAATTTAAAACTAGTATGCTGTGGCCATCACAAGACATTTTTATATATTTTGTTTTGCAAATTCACTCAGTACAAATAATTTATTAAAAGAATTATTTATTAAAATTATCTACCATGATGAATGCAGACAATTTTCGTCTTAGAGAAAACTAACATTTAATATCCAAAGAAAGACAAGAAAGACAGTTTTATTCTCTACTAGCAGGCTACACCCTCTTCGCTAGTCACTATTTTTGAATGAATCACTATAATTAATGAATTCTCAAAATTGCATTAATTTTTATCATGTTAAAAAAAAAAAAAAAAAGAAAAAAAGAAAAGAAAAGAAAAGAAAAAAGTAAAAAAAAAAGAAGGAAAAAATTCTGATTGAGAAAAGTGCCACACCGGGTGCCCACTGCCTTCGGCAGCGCCGGCCATTGTGAGCTGCGCGCGCAAATTTATGTTCAACACTCTTAAGGAATCACTATATTATCGCAAGGGAAAAACATAATTATAAAATACAAAAAAATTCTTCCCTCGTCTGTGTAATAATCGGTCCGTGCCCCCACTGCCTGTGACAGCGTATACACGCGCGCACGGCGGGTGTGTTCCTTCGCCCACCGTTCCCGCCCCTCTTAATTATTTTACACTTTCAAAAATATCCGCAATCGTTTTCTCGGGTTTTTAAACCTAATTCTAATAATACTAATTTCCAACGTTCTATCTGAAATTCTTTATTTTTGTCCCGGCGCCCGGGGACTAAGAACATGACTCGAAGAGGATTTATTTAATAAAGCAGTATAAGTGTACTTTTTAGACAGGGATTGTTGCTATAGTGCTCGGATACTTTTGCTGCCAACTGTATATACAAATTTTCCACTCAATCCGCATTTTAGTTACAGCTACATAGTGCTCTGAATAAGCAAAGTTTAATTATGGCCACCCTGTATATTTAGTCATTATGGACATTGCTCGTGATATACGGTCGCATGCTCGCCATTGGCGACCAGTATATTTAGCTGGCGACTATGTTTTCAACGAAAACTCAACATTAAAAAAAATTTAATATCTTTGTGAAAAAATTGTGCCCGGAATCGAATGCTGAAACCTATGCTAAACTGCAGTATAGTTCATATCGTTTCGTGTAAGAAACAAGTAGAAAGAAAATAGCGACTTATTGCTATCTGTGCGTGTTTCGCACGCCGTTGTGTTAAATTGAGATACAGTGCTGAATCAATTTACCAATAGAGAATTTACACCGCGTTGCACTATGCATGCTTAACAATCGGTGTTGAATCGATGCATTTTACACCAGTCCCGTTCGCTTACTTTGCGACCCGGTGCTGAATCGTTGTGTCGGTGGAATGATGTGTCAATGTCAACGGTATATCGGTTTAGAAGAAATTATAAAACTGGTTTGCGGATGTTAAATTTAAACAAATGTTTCCTCCAATCCTAGTTGGTATTTGATATTTATACACAGAATTTCAATTTCTATGTTCAAGTAAATTTCAAAATTGAAAAAAATAATGAATAAATAAATAAAGGCGGGGGGTTATTTCCTACTAGCTGCTAAATTTTTTTCTGGCGACCAGTTTTTTCAAATTCTTGGAGCTCTGATTATAAATATAATTTTCATAAATATCTCCAAAATGGAAAAAGACCAAGAAGGGACGTGCACAAGTAGATATTATAAAAAACCTATATACTAATTTGCAACGTTTTACGTCCAACCGTTTTTGAGTTATGCGAGATACATAAACACATACACACATACGTACATACAGATGTCACGAAAAATCGTAAATATCTCTAAAAAGGAAGCTCGTGTCAAGATCAAGTTGGAAGTTTGCAACTAGATGTTATGACAATCACAAATATAAATTTACAACATTCTACACTGCTGGACGAAACTTCGGCGACTACCTGAATTTCGGCGCTTGTTATTAATAAAAACTATGCTATTTAAAAATAAAACGATAAATCAATAATATGTACTACATATGCACATGAAATTAATATATTTTCGCAAAAACAATAACTATTATAATAGGCTAAAAATCAAAATTAGATCAAAATTTTGGCCACCAGTAAGAATTTTTGAAATATTTCATATAAGGATAAGTGCTTCGTTACCAGTTGTATAGCTCAGTCCTCTCCAACCCAAAACACTAGGTGGGCCGAATTGGAAATCTTTTTTATTCAGTATGTGTATGTATATATGTGTATGTGTTTATATGTTCGTAAGTGTATGAATCATGTATGTACACTCACTGCCATAAAAATTTGCGCACCAAGAAATAATTATTGGACCGTAACGGAACTTGGCATGAAGGTACGTGCCAGGCAGATAAGTAAATGATTAGAAATGCAGCGTGATTGCGCATTGCGTAATGCCACCAGAGGGCGTTGAACTTCGTTTTTCTTGGAGTATAAAACAGAGCAGAGCTTGCATCACAGGGCACATCAAGCAGAGCTTGCTTGTTGTGCATAATCTGTTGCAGAGGGACGCTTTTTACATAGAGATGCCGTTACGCCGCCATCGAAGACAATACAAACAGCTGTCAGAGTCCCAGAGGGGAAGAATAAACGGTGTGATGGAATACAGGTGATCAGCTTGGTGAGTAGTCAGCCACCTAGGCCGTTCTGATTATACTGTGCGGAGGTGTTGTGACCAGTGGATAAAAGAGAGGTCGCTTGCACGGCGACTAGACTCAGGACGTGCTCGACAGATCAATAATCGAAGAAAACCGTCATATTATACGAAACATACGCATAACGCCAACTGTCTTTTTGTCCGATATCCGAACATATACAACACCTATTCCTATATGTTCTGTCCCTGCGTCTGTACGTACCATCGCAAGGTCCCTGTCTGAAAGGCATTTACTATCGCGACGCCCATTACATATGTTGCCAATAATACCCCTCTCTATTCTCCATTTGGAGTGGTGCCACGCTCGACGGGGATGGATTGCAACCGAATGGAACCAGATCATCTTCAGCGACGAACCCAGATTCAATTTGGGCAGTGATGACTAACATGTACGTGTGTGGAGGCACCATGGTAAACGCCTCAATCCTGCCTTTGCTTCACAGCTGCACACCTCATCCATAGCTGATGTGATGATATTGTTATGGGATGACATTTCATATGATATACGGTCATCCCTAATATTGATCCGCGGCACCATAACAGACCAGCGATACGTTCGTAATATTCTTCAGTCATAGGGGTTGTCACTTATGACAGGGCTCCCTAGAGCAATTTTTCAACAAGACAATGTTTATCCCCATACAGCAAGGGTGTCACAGGACTGCCTCCGTCACAATACCACCCTTCCCTGGTCTGCTCGATATCAGATTTGTCACCAATTGAGCGTATCTGGGGTCACCTGGGACGGCAAATTTGGCAGCCTACAAGTTTGGACGAATTAGAGGTGCGTTTACAACAAATGTGGAACGAGATGCCGCAGGACATCATACGGAACGTATGCCACAATGCTTGCCCGTATCGCATCGTGCATTCACGCTAGAGGTGGCCCATCAGGGTACTAAAACCTCCATTCTTTCGTAATTTTTTTTGTAATAAATGATCATTTCGCTTTGATTTTGTAATCATTTACTTATATCAACATTGCACTTACGTATGTAAAATTTCGTTTCATTCTGACAACGCTTTCTTAGTGCGCAAATTTTTATAGCAATGAAAGTATATATTTTTTTCGAGGGGAGGGCAGGGTGAAGATTCGGAGCAGAATACATTTTTTTTCCATTCATAAATTAACAACAAAATCGGGAAAACTTTATGACTATACATTAAGAAGTATAATAAAAATAACAAATACTGGATCTAATAACAATTTCAGTGCAACAGTGGGATTTAGCTATACTCTGTGTAAGAAAAATAGACCTCTCAAGGCCAACTCTCAGGGTTCTTCACTCGCCCGTTACCATGGTATTGCGGGACGCTAACTTCTCCGCTTCTTTTTTCTTACATAACTCTGTTATCTTAAGCAAAAGCAAATGGGGAGCAGATTAGCATTTTAATACATATATAAATATAAGGTTTTCTCTTGTGTGAATTTCTTCGAATTATTTAAAAAAGAAAATAATATATAATTATGAATTTTTCATATTTATTTGCTTAACAAAGTTAATTTTCTAATGTACTTTGAAAATTATTTTAATTTGTTTATGAGTAAAATTTTCAAATTTTCTAATTTAGGGACAAAGAAATTGCAAAACTTTCTTTATTTTGTTACTTATATTATACCTGTGTCCACACAGGAAAGATATGTATAAAACGTTTGAATATAATTAATCTCATAACCAAAACTGCATTGTGATAGCTGCATTTTCCAGACCACATATTATTATATATTACATGTAAGAATAATAGATATATTTTCATTTTTACTTCATGTATAAGAACAATAAAAAGTAAAGAATAATGAAATAAGTGCTTCAAGATTAAAAAACACGAAATATTTTCAGTTTTACCTGATATACGGAAAAAGAATGTAGCAGTTAAACACAGTCTCAATTATAAAGATTAGTCCGTTCTATATTAATCCTTACACTATATATAGTTTGTAAATTTCATGTATCATTATCACATAGAGAAAAAATTATAGTTTCAGTAATTTATCTGATATTGTTATTGTTTTCAGGATCAGTTAAAACAAGACGAAATCAAGAAAGAATAATCCTGCGATTAACATAGATTATCAATGCCAAGTGGTATCAATGATCAAAAGATTCTGCACTCGAAGCTGGTAGACAGGAGGTTCCGGGTTCGATGCCAAGAAGTGCTCGTAGTCCCATTCGTTCGGAGTTTTCCATGTTTTTCTGCGAAACTGGCTAAATATCTGAGTAAATAAGGAACAATTTGGTCTTATTGCACCGCCACTTCACTGCATTTTTAAAGTTTGAAAAATGCCTGCGGCCACGAAATTTTAATATAATTTTAGGATTACCTTTGATTTATTTAATACCTAAACTAAAACTATATCACTAGCATCAGCAATTCGTTTATAGAGCAGCATAAAATAATTTTTGTTTTATTAATAATCATACTTAAATACTTTTTAGCTATAGAATTATTTATTCTTAATATAAAATAGCTTTGCAGTCAAAATGACCTATCCAGTCGTTCTAATCTTAAAACACTAACTGTTAATAGCAAACAATATAGACAAATTAATTTATCAGATTCATTCTCCAGGTACATTTTGGGTTATAAGAATATGAAATTTAAAATAAAAGTGAGTTTTTTTAAACCAAGAGTTAAGAACTATATCATGAATATGAAAATTAAAACCTAATATAAATGATGATGATTGTGTGAAGTTTAAACCCGATTGTTTTTACAAAAGCCTGGATTTTCTTGAGAAGTATTTATTAGGAATCCTTGCTAAAACTCGCATAAATTTCAGGGAAAACCATGGTAAACTCCAAATATCTAGGCCAATTACCGCGACTTGGATTCGAACTCGACCTCGCCCATCTGCCAGCTTGGACAGCAAAACCAAACGGGTAGATCCATTGGCGTTTCTCTAAAATAATTTTAGGGAAGAGAGGTTTTTTTTTTTTTTTTTTTTTTTTTTTTTTTTTTCCCCAAAACGCAATTTAATGTATTATTTATCTATTATTATTATTAGTATTTAGCCTTGGATATGGCTTAGCCCTAAAAAGGGCTTTCTTAGCCCTTAGAAGGTTTTTTTTTTTTTTTTTTTTTTAGCCTTTAAAAAGACTTCTTTTAGAGCTTTGCTACTTCGACCTGGTGATAGAACTGATTTTTTCCCCTTATATTTCGTCAATTCTACAACACCGAATTGTCTTAGATTGTTTCCTTGTATCAGGACTACCAGTAATAGTAAATGATATAGAAACTTGTAAAGTAGGAGGCAGTTTCGCAAAGTACGAGTCGCGAAACTATTTTCAGGGCTTTACTTTCCTACTAAAGTATTCTAATAAGGGTTAGGATTTAAAAAGAACTTGCGTATTTTACGAGATTCGCCAAGGGAGTTTTAGTACAAGCGCGGTTAAAGGGAAAGATGCAAATTAGCAAAACGTATAAAAAGAATGAAAGTATCGTGCGTGCTCGGGGAGATGCAGGTGGTTTCGGTGTGAAGTAGGTAGTGAATTGGCTTCTGCCTGGAAGCATAAGTCTAGGTGCGCCTAGGATCTAGCTGTTCGAAAGATAATCGAGCTAGTAGTCAAGTTTTTTTCAAGAGTAGCTTACCGTTTATTGATTTATGTTATGATAGTTAAGTTACATTCTTGCTAGCTAGTAAAGATATTTAGTATCTATAATTTTACGAGGAAGTTTGAGCAAATAAATGTATTTCAAAAGGTCGTTTAATGGTGTAGTCCCATGCTCCTTTGAATTGAAATTTAATTAAATATAATATTCAGTTTTACATTTGTCTCTGTGAATTACTTTCTCTCACTGCTTCATTAAGTATGACGTTGGCAGACAAGACAACGTCTTTACAAACTAAACGATGAGAAAAACTAAATGCTAATGGATCCAAAGAGCAAGTCTAAAGAAAACAGTATTGTACCTGAACGAAATATTCTCCTGGTCAAAGAATTACTCAAATGGGGTGGGAAAAGAATGAGCGATAACGGGATCACATGGGTCATTTCTAGGAAGGTTGACGAGGGTCTAGTGACCTTGACAGGTCAATTCAGTTCACACGGACTATACCATGATTGTTGAAAGGTATTTTTACTTCGAAAAGTGAGAAAGGATTTATTAATTTTTGAACTTTTAACGAAATTTGCCGAAATCTAAATATCGTTAGACTCCTCACGGGCAGAGATGCAAAAAACCTGGGAGTTTTGGGGGAAAACCTGGAAATTTGGGAACTTTGGAAATTTTGCGGGGAAAAACAAATTAAAAACCTTTAAAGCAAATAATAAGTTGTTTACTTAATATAAATGGCAATTTTAAGGACTTTGATATACTGATAAGCTTATAACATTATTTTAATTTATCATTTTATTTTCAATTTATCAGAATTGCAGCCAAATCATAATTTGAAAAAAAAAATTAAGCTTTCTTTATTAAATTAGCACTTAAGATAAATGTATCGGCACGATGTTGGATACAATTTCCATATTATACAAGCTGAAGAATTAAGGAAACCAATGTACATAATCTTGTAACAGTTTGAGAAAAGAAATAATTAAGGTTTGAAAACTTCTTTAAAAATTTCTATTTTTAAAGAATTATTTAAAATAATGAAGTGGTTTTTAAAAAGAAGGGATGACATTTTATGCAATTACTACAGTGGTATAGTTTCTTTTACAAGTTATTTTCATAAATATTTCTAATTAGAGTTTGTAAAAAATTGATGTTAAATTTCCTACAATGAAAATATTTTGATGAAAATTTATACACATATTGTTTTCCTGATTTTTATGCATAAAAAAAAAAAAAAAAAAAAAAAAAAAAAAAAAAACACAACAAGTGGGAAAATTTTTCGAATTACTTATATATTTCCCTAAAACAGATTAAATTTAAGAATTCTTCTTCTTATTATTATTGTTTTTAATTGAAAAAAAAAAAATCCCTTTTCGGCAAGCTTAAAGGCAAAGGTAGATTCCTTTACGTTAATGTTACAAATGTAAAGAAATTTTACATCTGCATTAATACTTAGCCAATGGCTTTGTTCTCACACATTCCTTATTTACGCCGCTATTCTGTTTTCAAGAAATTTAATTTTCAACTAGAAAAGGGTTTTATTCAATCTACCTAAAATTTTAGGCTAGATTTATTGGTCTGTAAATGTTTCAATTTTTTAAAATTCAAGCTCATAATCATTCAGCAAATAGAAGTCTTAAAGATATACAATCCCAGCAATAGTGAATCCCGGAGGGGCCTATTGGGCTACACCCCCCTTCCCACCCAAGCTTAATCAAAATTATAAATTTTATTTAAAATCCATAACTGTTGTTCAATATCTTTCTTAAATAATAATAATAATAATAATACAAACGTGAAAATGCACTTGTGACCTTACTATGGTCAAGCACTGATAAGCCTGGCTTGTGACCTTGCTATGGTCAAGTCAAATACAGTTAAGTTGTAGCGGTTTTTGGATAGTTATTCCACTGTAATTTTTATTGAATTATTGAAAGTTTTGTATTGTGTTTTTGTGATTTTTATTGTCAGATGAGTAAAAATTGTAAAGTGAAACTGTTTTGGTTCACATAAGCTGGAACATTAACATTAACATTAGTTAACATTGGACCATTTGGCACCGCTGAATTTCAATGTTAATTGTTACGAATTTAATAAATTGTATGATTTGGCGAGATTTTGGTGACAAAACTTGCGACTTAGCAATGTAATTTGTGATTTGGCGGCAAAATTTGATAGTTGGCGACGAAATTTTTGACTTGGCGACAAAATTCGTTGTCTGACGACAAAATTTGGCGAGCTTGGCGATGGAGAAAGACAGCTTTGGCGTCATTATATTTTCTTTCCACGCAAAAACCTCATATCTCTTCACAGATCAATATCTTGTTTCGTCAAGATAAAAAGTCAAAGGAAGCTGTAACGTATTACTCTCAATTGTAAATTTTAAATTCTTGCCTAAACCGACATTCCAAACTATTCACCACAAACGATATTTGTATTAAGATTGACGTATTATTATAATTTTATATTTTTAAATGATTAATTAAAGCGTTTAACATGGATTTTAATTAACACACTTTTATTAACTTGATATGATGCAACTATTAATGTATGTAACGGAATTTTGCAATTCAATTTTCGGCAACTTCTTGTCGTCCGAAGGACCTGAAATTTTGCAGACGACTTCATAATCAATGACAATACTAGATACAAGTATTTGCAGGCACTTTTCCCATCAGGGGCAGGTTCCAGGGGCAAACAAAAAGTCTATACTTATACAAAACTATCGTATGTGACACAAGATTTGGATGTATTTGTATAATGTCGAGTGGCAACAATTAATTTTTTTAATAAAGATTTAAAAGTATGTAATAGTTTTCTAAAACCTTTATTAGTTCACTTTTCAATAAAAGAGTGTTCTTAATTTTTGTTTTTAAATGGCATAATTTTATTTATCAAAATAAGGGAATTCGAGTAATGAAATACTTTAAATTTAAGTTTTTATGAAAATAAACTTCAACGTAAAATTCATTAAAATCGTCCCTAGTTCATTTGGCAAAGGGATGTCCCCAAATTTATTACTTTTTCTACCATGCCAGTTTAATTCGTTTAGCATCGATTTACACGATTTTTTTTGTTTTTTACCGATGACATTTATTTTTTACATTATAACATCTATGTCATAATAAAAAGCTAAGTCTAAATCTGCTTAGCCCTAAGATATATTGATTTTATTTACATATTTATTTATTTATTTATTAACTTTAATTTTATTTGTTTAAAATCACGGATAAAATTTTATTTCATTTTTCTCAGTACGAGTACGAGTACATTGTTGTAATTGTGACGTCATATTTTCCGTTAAATTAAGCTTTTTTTTTTTAATCATATTATTATATTGTTTAAAAACATGATTAAAATTAATATATATAATGATCCTCATCTGTCATGAACGAATCCGGTTAGTACCGCTTCAAAACAGAAACTTTTGGCAGCCATTTTTTTTTTCCGTTTATTTAATTCAACTTAGGAAACATACATATAATTTTCATACATGTTTTGTATCGCACATATTCTTATTTCCTATAAAACCTTGAAAAACTATTCAATTGTAATGTTTAAATCTCTAAATTAAGTATGACGGATCACTGGCTATTATAAACATGAACCTATAAATAGAATTATGTAACTTCATGATTATAAACCACGGATTAAAAGAGAAGGATGTATTACTAATGCTACGGAAAGGTAGTAATTTTCATCTTACAGATAGAGGGCGACCAATCTCGAAAATACACCAATCAGCGCGTTTTTACATTCCTGGCTGTTCCTTCGTTGGATGACTGAAGCCGAAGGGGCGGGCTTTCCCTTTCTTCCGATGAGTTTCAAAGATACTCCACCAGGCGGCGATCGGATCGCTTACTCTATTCGGCTGAATTAATGCGGAAAATAAAGCTCCGTTCCCCACGCTGACCGCCCTATCTAGTTTGTCATCCTGTATCCTAATCCGTGTTATAAACAAAGCAAGACCAAATAAAAACAAACCAAAACTGTTGCCATTCAGAAAATACAAATTCCAAATGGACAACTTTTTAATTCCGAATGAACGACTCATCGACTGTTTCTTTAAAAAAACGCATAAAATATTTCTAAAACATATTAAAGCCTTAAAAATCTTAAAATATTTGTAAAAACGCATTAAAGCCTTTAAATATTTTTATCAAACTTTATTATTTGTTTACATTGTAAGGTATGATTGGCGCCGAGTTTAGTACGTAAATGCCGCCAGTTGATTTTAGTTTTGAAATTAGTGTAAAATGATAGTTGGGATAGAATGTTTGGTTGGGCAAGTAAAAGTCACCAGTTGAAATGAGTATTGAAATTAGAGTAGTCTAATGTGATAATGTCGAGTCAAGGTAAAATGTTCGGTTGAGAATGAGAAAGTCCCTAGCTGGATCCTGGATATTTTGGCGATGTTGTGGGTGAGATAGCTGGTTGGAGGTATCGAGTAGAGGTGAATTTGGGTTAGCATGGAGTGTCTGTAGTTATAGGGCAGTTCCTTGTTTGTAAACAAACATCTCAACTTTTATGAGTGGTTGGCAAAAAGGCTTGGGAAAAGCATAGCGATGGCGGATCGCTATGCGGTTAGCAATGGTGGGCGGGGCGCGGGAAAGTCAAGCGCGCTTTTTTGCCAACCACCAGACGTCATGAGGAAATGCTCTATTGGATAGTTAGTTAGAAAATTTGAAAACAGGAACTACGATAGTCTTAAAAAAAAGTATTTTGGTAAAATGAAGTGAATCGTTTTTTCTTATTATGAGGACTTTAAATAGGCAAGCGAAGTGATGACGTCACTGGCAGGTTCGTGGATACAAGAAAAATATTTCCTATATTAAACGCCCAATGGATTTTTCGTAAAAAATTATTAAAAATCGAGGGAAATTATTTCCCGAATTTAATCCCCATATTTAGGTTTAGATATGTATTAGTTATCATGTGCATGCGTTAGATTAAGTTGTTTTTGTTCTAAAATTGATAAAATTTGAATTTTAAATTTCAAAACTTTAAATTTCAAAAAACTTCCATATTCCATTGAAAACATAAACATTTCATTTCAAAGGATGATATTACACAATAAATATCCAACTAATATACTAATTAAAAGGAAAATGATAAATATTCTATTATAATTTGAAGTGAAATTTGTTTTCAAATGTCTAAATAAAGTATCTGATATAAAATACTAATATGTTGCAGCGGAATAGATTTGATATCGGTCATCCTTGGCAGAAAAAAAAAAAAAAAATATATATATATATCGCCAAATTATCTGGCGAATATAATTTAATTCCTTTCAAAAATCATGGTTATTTTAAAAATTTATATTAAGAGAGTAAGGAATAATATGAAACAATATTTCGCACAACACAAATTACGAAAATATACATCTGGCATGTATATTTTCGTAGTACGTTTTTGATCGCCAAATACAAAAACGCCAAGGACAACAGAGTTTTGAAATTTAAAATTAAAATTTTGTCAATTTGACAGCAAAATAACTCAATCTAACATATGCACATGATAACTAATACATATATATACCCAAATATGGGGATTAAAATCGGGAAATAATTTTCCTCGATTTTTAATAATTTTTTACAAAAAATCCAATGGGCGATTAACATAGGAAATCATTTTCTTACATACATGGACGGTCAGTGACGTCACACTTCGCTTGCGTATAGAGCACTTAATGAAACACTGGGATGTGTTGTTGCTGTTGTGTTGTCGGGCCTATATTTTTTGTCAACCAGCAGTTTTTTAATTGTCATTCATATTTGTTGATCGGGTAAAATTTTTGAAGTGAACACTTCTTTAGGCGCGTTGAGCACTTTTGGGTTAATAAAAATCATTGAACTCCCATCATCGTCAGCTAACGCTTTCCATTTGAAGTGAAAACTTTTGGGTGAAGAAAAATCATTGAATTCGCGTCATCGTCAGCAAACGCTTTCCATCCTTGTATGATACAAATAATGTATCACACAATTAACTTGCTAATGTGATGTGTTAATAATTATATACTGTATATTGTTTTAAAATCTGGTGCGGCGTTACACGACTTCTCTCATCTCCGGGCACTGTCCTCTATTGCAGTTAGACCTCACAAAAACGTGAGAAAGCCCAAAGCTGCCATTTTTCTCACGTTTTTACAATCTGGTGCGGCTCTACACGACTTCACTTAACTCCGGACACTGTCTCTTAACGATTGCATCCGGAATCGTTGCAATTAGACTTCACAGAACCATGAGAAAGACCAAAGCCGCCATTTTTCTCACGTTTTTAAAATCTGGTGCGGTTCTACACGACTTCTCCAGAGCTTCCAACCTAATCCGGCAAATTGTTAGTACCGCCCCTTTTTCTTCACCACTTAATTTTTAGAGTATTTTTCTTCTTAATTCATTGTAGATACATTTGAAGAGAATTTCTCTAAAAATTAAGTGGTGTAGAAAAAGAGGCGGTACTAACAATTTGCCGGATTAGGTTGGCAGCTCTGCTTCTCTCATCTCCGGACACTGTCTCTTAAAGATTGCAGCCGGAAACGTTGCAATTAGACCTCACAGAACCGTGATAAAGGCCAAAGCCTCCATTTTTCTCACGTTTTTACAATCTGGTGCGGCTCTACACGACTTCACTTAACTCCGGACACTGTCTCTTAACGATTGCATCCGGAATCGTTGCAATTAGACTTCACAGAACCATGAGAAAGACCAAAGCCGCCATTTTTCTCACGTTTTTAAAATCTGGTGCGGTTCTACACGACTTCTCCAGAGCTTCCAACCTAATCCGGCAAATTGTTAGTACCGCCCCTTTTTCTTCACCACTTAATTTTTAGAGTATTTTTCTTCTTAATTCATTGTAGATACATTTGAAGAGAATTTCTCTAAAAATTAAGTGGTGTAGAAAAAGAGGCGGTACTAACAATTTGCCGGATTAGGTTGGCAGCTCTGCTTCTCTCATCTCCGGACACTGTCTCTTAAAGATTGCAGCCGGAAACGTTGCAATTAGACCTCACAGAACCGTGATAAAGGCCAAAGCCTCCATTTTTCTCACGTTTTTACGATCTGGTGTGGCTCTACACGACTTCTCTCATCTCAGGACACTGTCTCTATTACAGTTAGACCTCACAAAGAACGAAAATTATAAAATATCGAAACACATTTGATTTATAAACAAAAAATTGAAAATACATTTAAATGATCACGTGGTAACCATCATGATCTAAACATCGTTTTGAAGATTTATCGTTCACATTCCGTCATTTTTGACGGGTTATATACTAGTTTTATTATATTTTCAGTTATCTTTATTATTATCGTTTGCACTTGACATAAGCATCAGATTATAATTTTTTTGCAATGAAAGCTATAGAAAATGTCGGCTTCAACATACAATTCACGAAAAATCACTTTTTAGCTTGTAACTTCTAAGAAATTGAAGCTATCGAAAAAGTTTAAATACAAAAATTGATCTTTAGAGTAAGGCGGTAATTCAACTGATTTGAAAATTTCCCCTATTTTCAAAATTAAAGAAATTATGGGCAAATGAAAATTTCCACCCCCCACCATTTCCACCCCCTTTGAGCTGGATACCCCATCTACGAACTTGACCGAGATTTTTACTGTCCTGACAACATATCCTGAGCTGATTAAATTTAAATAAAAATTACTCCAGTTATCGTGTTCACAACTTAACATGAGAAAAAGCGTTTTATATATATATATATAAACTTTTGAATGGAGGGTGGTTTTGGGTTCTAGGGGTCATGATCGGTGAAGATATGAAGAAATTTTCCAGAAGTCGTGTCATGAGAACCATTGCAATAGGTAGATCTCTTATAAGGAATCTACCTAAAAGGGTTATATTGAACTCAGTGTGTATACAGTCAGAACTAAGATATAAATATACTGCAATAACAGAAAATGAGTCTGTTAATTAATGAAATTTGAAACTTGAACTTTTTAAATTTATAGACGTTAAAAGCACTATTTAAAAATTGAAAGATCATAAAAAAATCCCTTTTCGGCAAGCTTAAAAGCAAAAGTAGATTCCTTTAGGTTAATGTTACAGAAGTAAAGAAATATTACATATGCATTAACACATACTTAGCCAATGGTTTTGTAACCACACATTGCATTATTTCCGTCGCTATTCTATTATTAAGAAATTTAATTATCAACTACTACTATTCATTCTACTTAAAATTTTAGGCTAGATTTATT
The DNA here is from genome assembly GCA_963930645.1 of Salticus scenicus. Classification (NCBI taxonomy): domain Eukaryota; kingdom Metazoa; phylum Arthropoda; class Arachnida; order Araneae; family Salticidae; genus Salticus; species Salticus scenicus. Next base: position 148,403,997 of record OZ005662.1, read on the forward strand.
GGCCAGTAAATGTTATAATTTTTTTAAATCCAAGCTCATAATCATTCAACAAATAGAAACCATTAAGATATACAATTTGGTGACAAAACTTGCGACTTAGCAATGAAATTTGTGATTTGGCAGCAAAATTTTATAGTTGACGACGAAATTTTTGACTTGGCGACGAAATTAGTTATTTGATGACAAAATTTGGTGAGCTTGGTGATGAAAAAGGCAGCTTTGGCTTCACAATATTTTCTTCCCACGCAAAAACCTCATATCTCTTCATAAACCAATATCTTGCTTCCACAAGATAAAAAGTCAAAGGAAGCTGTAACGTATTACTCTCAATTTCAGTCGTAAATTTAAATTCTTGCGTAAACCGGTGTTCTAAACTGTTCACCACAAACGATATTTTTACCAAGACTAACAGATTAATTTAATTTTATATTTTTAAATGATTAATTTAAGCTGTTACCATGGTTTTTATATTTTCAATATATCTTTTTTTTTAATTATTGTTTGCACGTGACGTAATCATCAGATTATTGATTTGAACAACTAAAGCTAAAGAAAAAGTCGGCTTCGTTGTAATTGAAGAAAAATCAAATTTTAAGTTGTAACTTTTAAGCGATTGAAGTTATCGAAAAAGTTTAAATACAAAAATTGTTCTTCAGGGTATGGCGGCAATTTGCCTGATTTAAAGTATTTTCCCATTTTCAATATTAAAGAAATTATGGACAAATGAAAATTTCCACCCCCCACCATTTCCACCCTCTTTGAGCTGGACACCCCATCTACGAACTCGACCGAGATTTTTACTGCCCTGACAATATATCCCGAGCTTGTTAAATTTAAGTAAAAATTACTCTAGTTATCGTGTTCACAACTTAACATGGGAAAAGGCGTTATATATATATATATATATATATATAAACTTTCTAGGGGTCATGATCGGTGAAGATATATGAAGAAATTTTCCAGAAGTCGTGTCATGAGAACCATTGTAATAGGTAGATCTCCTATAAGGAATCTACCTAAAAAAAAAAAAAAAAACATCTAAATGTGAGATAACATTTTGAAATGCCTTAGAGCATATCTAATCTCAGAAGAAAAAAAAAGCTAAATTTGTTACTTTTGATAACTACAAAATTCCCTTGTTTTGGAAACTTTCAAAATTCCCTTCCCAAAAAACCGGGTTTATTCCCTGGTTTAAACCCGGGTTGTTTCCCCGCTCACATCTTTACATGTACATAACAAAAAAATTAGATACATTACTGTGTATAAGGGTTTGTTTCTTATGATCTGTTGAGTTTAGGTGGTATAAAGGCTATAAAAACCTTTCCGCTGTAACTTTTTCTCTAAGGCTCCTTTTCCTTTTCTCCAGTGGACGAAAGTAGCATCATTTTTATCAGTGGCAAAAGCAACTTTTCTATTGAATATGCTTGGATTAACATTAAAGTTTTGTTTACCGGAGCACATGAAAGATTCGGACACATTATGATATATAAGAGGAAATGGTTGAAAGTGCATTTTCAGTAGTATTAACCATTTTAAATACCTTCCTATATTGTTTGATGAATGCTAATATTTTCGATTTGACTTTCTGTTTGTCTTTGTGCCTTGTCTATTATAATGAATTTCTGTTCATATATAAACAGAAAATTGTAAAATTTCAGCAGTTTTGTTAAAGAACGTACTATTTTTTGGTTATATAAAACCTCTGCAAAACACATAAAAATATTTTTTATAAAAAGACATTCTTTTTTTTGTTATTTTACATATTTTTGAAGCCGGGTCGGGCCTGGTTTTATCGTTCTTTGTCCGGGCCGGGCCATAAACTGTTAAAAAAAATATGGGCCGGGCCGCATTTTTCGACTACATAAGGGGCCGGGCCAGGTAAGCAAAGTTTCCCCCGGGCCTCAAAATTCCGGCCCGTGCAGACCTCTAGTTCAAACCCATTTTCCACAAAGACCTCACATTTTGTTCGGGCCCAAGAATATGTTGGGTCAAGCACCTTTTTGAAAACTTTGGTCAGACAGTCAATGTCTCCAGTTTTTGAACGTTTCATATTATTACAAGGGAAAGTATCTTCAGCTACAACAATCTTCAAAATAGCATTATTGACTTCTAAAGTAAGAAAAAATTTCTAACTCTGTGTTGAAGGAGCTTTAGAAACTTTATTATTATTATTATTATTTAATGCTTATGTGAATAGAAATGTGGTGTTTTCCACCACTAGCAATAGAAAAAAGGGATGAAACCTTATAAAATACCACAGAAAAAATGCAAAGTAACAACATTTATGAACATTTCAGAAACTTTTTGAAAATTGGGGACATATGACAGAAAATGTGGACCAATCATGATTTTTATTTTTGGGGAGAGATGGTCGAAATCGGGGACTATCCAAGAAACACGGTACGTTTGGTCACCCTAACTTAAGGTGACCAAATTTTCTACAGGAAAAGTGGGACAAATCAGCGCGATATTTCTAATTTCAAAATAAGAAATGGGGATGAAAGTAGTACTGAAAATAAAAATGCATTATTATCAATTTTGAATTATAAATTACGACAAAAACTTTACTTACAAAATAAGTTTGTGCAGGGATAAATCAATGTTTATGCAGGGGAAAAAACTTCCAAAAGAGAACTGTCATTATTCTTGAATTTACCCACCGTGAATTTACCATATAGACAAGTAGGAATGGACTTTATTCACGAATGGCAACAGCCGGCAGTAGCCACACCCCTGGCCTGGTGGTATGTGGTATTTACCTCCTGTCTGCTAATGTTTGCTTATGAGAAAATGATCGAAATTAATTTTATTTTGTTTTATTTCTGTTACAATTTGCATTTTTTTCAAATATGCCCAAGTTTTGTGCAGCTTTCGGCTGTGTCAATGTAAGCTGTAAAGCTGAATATACACAAAAGAAATATCAATTTTCATGAATTTCCTTTGAAAGACTCTAACGTTTGAACAAATAGCTTTCAAGTTAAAACTGGGGGAATTCGAGCATTTTTGTGATAAAAATTTTGAAAATACAACTCCTGTAAATGACAAATGAAACTTTAAAGTGTGATGCAGTATCTAGAAAGTTTTCTTTCTCGAAGCCTGTGATAAAGCGGAAAGAAACATCTTACAATTTGGGTAAGTATATATATATATATATATATATATATATATATATATATATATATATACTCTTTTATTTCTGTATACTTGTTTTAATTAAAATGTCTCATTATCTAATTAATTTCGAGTTTATATTAACGATATATATGATTGCTAATTTTAACTGCATTTTATGTAATACAATGCATTGTATGATGTGTATTATATGGATCATTTAAAATTTTGCTATCATATATGTAATTTTATTTAATTATTTCTTTATTTTTTAATAATTGAAATGTTGCACCAAAAAATTACTGTTAAAATTGCAATTTAAATGACCTTAGTTGAAGGGAAAATTCTTACATCCTATATATAATGCAAATAAACACCTAGTGTAAAAAAAAAAAATTATAATCTAGAAAGAAATGTTTATTATTATCAAGTTGTTATATTTGATGTCATGAATCAAAAACCAATGTATACAGCATTATGTAGAATTTATATTAATGGTGTTGTAGGTCAGAAGCTTGAACATCCCATTTACATTACTTATTACTGAGCAGATCATTTTTATTTATTCCATATTAATTTAAATATTGATACTTTACATAATATTTCAAATAATTACAAAATATTTTATTCTTGCACCTTATTTAATATAATGATAAGGATTAGTGTTCGAAATTAGCAGTCGTTAGTTGTCAAGTATGACTAAATTATTGCATTTAACGACTATAAAATTATTTCTGGTCATCAAATTTGATGCCTAGCTTTTTTTAAAGACTTATTTTTGTTTAACTTTGAAAGCTCCATGATTGTATTGTATATTTTTCCCCTGCTGTGCAAAGAATATGTCGTTTAGACATCTGTGTATTTGGGGCATATTTCATCCCTCCCTTTACAGAGATAAAAAAGAAAAAGTTTTCTTTAATCCCTTTTAATCTTTTCTTAAAACTGCAATTTGCAACCCTCTCGCCACACATGCATATAAATAACCTATGTAACAAACACATTACATCTGTATGCACATTCCACCCCAGAAAATACTATTTTACTCAGAATCGCTCGAGTAGTCATGTTAAAAGTGAATTTCTGAATTTGCAACTAGAAATTTCAATTTGGCACCTAAAATAATTGCAACAGGCGTCATATGATGCCTTCCCTTTCCTTCCCAGTTTCTATCACTGATAAGCATTAAAAAAGGTGATTGTTGAAACAGAAATGCACTGTTAATTTTTTCTGAAATCTAATTTTTAAAACTTCATTCCAAAAGTTTTAATTTTGTGAAAAAAAAAAAAAAAAAAAAAAGCACACCTGTGTGCTCAAACTTTAAGCCTTTTCATATAATCTTCACTGTGAATATATTTAGATATCCAAAACTGCACTTTTAAAATTTATTTGCAGTCTTAAAAGGAGGGTGATGTAAAAAAAAGCACACATCATTTTTGAATTAAATAACTATATTTTTTAACTACATGCTTAATTATGTGTCCCATTTTCAGAGATTTCAAAATTTTCTCCTTTCATTCTTATAGATTCCAAGATTAATTTGCAGTTATTTTGGGAAAATAAAGAAATTTTGAAATCGACTGGCAGTTCTGATGGATGTCTTTAATTAGATGAAGAAGAAAAGCGAAGATATTTTAAGAAAACTTCTTTTTTTTAGCATGATGTTACTTTATCATATGTTGTGCTATAAAGAAGTTATCTTAAATCTTAAGGAAGTTATCTAGTCTACATGGAGCCCCAAAAAGGAGGAAGGTGATTTCTTTTATTTATTCTTCATAGACGGTGCAGTATCACCTATATTATAATATCTTATGACTTGTACTTTTATAAATTTTATAATATAAAATTCTTTTAGTTAAAAGTTTTTCACAAAACACATTTTTTCTAATATGTTCAGTTGTAACATATAATGTTGAAATTATTTTTCTAAATATTGGGTGCATTTAATTTTTTTCTCTTCAATTTTCTTTTTTTTTTCTTGTTGAATTTAGGTAGTATAATTATAGACGGGTGATATTTTAGGTTTGTGTCAATAAATTCTAAAACTAAGGTGACAGAAATTATATGTCCTAATGGAACTCAAGTATAGGTCCCACTGTCTTAAAAGTCATTATGAGATTCTCTCACTATTTTTCTCCCTCATTCTGTTTAGTCTAAACTCTATTTGTTTTCGGACCCATGGGCAGTTTCAGAACTCGGTGGAAGAAATTGTGGTGCTTGGTGAAAAAAGGTAAGTGTGTGTGTGTGGGGGGGGGGGGGGGGAGTGCTCTCTTTTTTTTTTTAAGTTTATTTTTTCTTACTTTTTTTCTATACTTATTTTTGGTTTGACTGCTCCTTTATTCCCAGTCCCTTGGCCCTCAACAATTGCAAGCTGTTTGTGTGTTCTTGTCGTCAGAGCAATTGTTTTTTGTGCCTGCCACTTTGCTGAAATCCTGATTATTTTCTCGTATTTATAAATAAAAATAATTGTAGGGAAAAGGCTGTTAGTCAAGTGTGTGGGTAGGAAAGGTCCAACGCTTCTGAAAATTTGCTGATTTGTTAAAACTTTTTAAGTTTTTTCAGCACTCAAGTTATGTGTTAAAGTTTGAACCCTCTCAGAAATTTGTTTCTAACTGTGGCCTTGTGTGGAAGTATTACTGAAGTAGTGAATTTAAATTTTAAAACAATTTAGCCGACATAACACATTTTTACAAATTTCTCTAAAAAAATGTCTGTCTTAAGTATTTTAAATAGATGGATTTTGATTACTAAAAATATTTTTATTTAGCAATATTTTATGAATATGCATGCAAATATGATGCATGCTCAGTTTTAAAATTATGCTTCAGATTTCTACTTAGTGATCATTTTGTGACATTATTCCTTTTTTTTTTTTTTTCTATTCTAATTAAGGGGGACACCTTATTGGCTGGCTATTCTTCCGGTCGGGGATATAATTGCTTTTCAACCACTTGAGAAGGTACCGGAAATGAAAAAAAGCAGATTTTGAATTTTTTCAATTTTAATTAAATTTAAGCAGAAATTCGAAATCACCTGACATTACTGCTCACCTGTCTGCAGTTAAAAAAAGTAAAAAAAAAAAAAAAGGTTAAAAAAAACAAAAAAGCAAAGTTAAAAACTAAAAAAAATGGACATTATATTTATTTAAATTCATTTGTTTATGTAGAGAGACAAAGGTTATTTTTAACAGAATAATAATGCTCTTTTTCTTCTTCTTTTTTTCTGAACTGGGCTGTAAAAAAGCAGATTTGGATTTTCTTAAATTTTAGACGAAAATTTTTTCTTAAATTTTGCCTTTGATAGATTAGCAATTTTGAGTCTAAAATATAAGATATTCATTAATATTGTACATAATACATCAGTTGAAAGATATTTTAAAGTACTTTTATTGCACACTATCGCTATATAAGCCGTTCAAATTTAGTATGAAACTTTTGGAGAAAACTACGTAAAATCCAGAATGTTTTTATTCTTCTTATTTTACATAATTTCGAATTCTGGTTTCCACTCATGCTTTGTACAAAGGATTTTTAACTGTATATAGCCCACAATTATGCAAGTTTCGGAGAAAACCACGGATAAGTCAGACACAAATATTTTTATAAAAATGTTTATATTACCTTTCTATCTCAGCTTCTAATTAACATAATCTCATAAGTAGTATGTCAATTTAAAACTTATTTAAATTGGAATTAAAGAATAGAGATTGCAAATCTTTGTCACCAGATGGCACTTTAATATTTTAAAATTTCAATATCTCCAATTCAATTCTAAATATGATTAAATTACTTACAATGCATTATTTGAAATACATTTTATTGTTACTTTTAAACTGATATAAACCGTACAATTCCGTGCAAGAGTTTCAGCGCAAACCAAGAAACACCCAAAATGCCTTTATTCCAATATCTCTAATTCTAATTAAATTACTTATAATATATCATTCGAAATATATTTTACATTAAATTTTATTGCGAACTTTTATCTGATATAAGCCATTAAATTCAGTACGGGAGTTTCAGAGAAAAACATGGAAACCTAGATCATATTTATTATTTTTTATTTTACAAACTTTAGAATTCCCACACTTTGTCTTTTCTGTGGTAGAAAACCACAGAAATGACAGACATAAATCTTTTTATAAGAATGTTTATATTACTTTTGCATCTCAGCTTCTAATTAACATAATTTCATAAGTAATATATCATTTTAAAAGTTATTTGAATTGGAATTGAAGAGTACACATTACAAGTCTCTGTTGCAAGATGGTGCTTTGATATTTTAATAATTCAATATCTCCAATTACGATTAAATTATATGGGAGTAGATTAGGAGACCGTAGGCTCCACCAGTTTGGGATTTTCTACAATTAGAATTTTCAATGTTTCTTTATACGGTGAGCAAACAGGCTGTTTCAAATCATTAAACGTAAAAGGGTGTCGTAGCCATCAGAGTGGGAAAACTTGCTACAGTTAAAATTTTCAAAGCTATTTGCATTATGAACGAGCAAGCTGTTATAACTTCTAAAATGGGGATAAGGGACCGCGGGCGACACTGAGCGAAACTTTGCTAGCATCAGGATTTCCAAAGATCATAACTTTCATAACATAATTAGAAAACAGGTTGTTTCAGATAGTGAAATGGGAAGAGAGCACCGCAGGTGCTACCGAGCGGGAATTCACTACAGCTAAAATTTTCAATAAAGCTATTTGCACTATTAAAATTCTCAGTAATCAAAAAGCATAAAAGTTGGCAGATATATAAATTTTTAAAGGATTTTTGTTTAATTATATTAATAGAATGTAGTAACGACTATTATAATTTTACTACTTGAACATTGTCTGAAAGTGTAATGCAAATGTAATAATAATTTAAGTAAAATCTTTAAGCACACTGTGCATATTTCTTCCTACAGACTGAACTCATCTGATCTTTTTATAAAACAATTTTACACGTTTCAGCCTCATACTTATCTGTGCAGTAAAATTATAAACCAGTTCTAAAAAGGAAAAAAAAAAAAAATCTTTAAAATTAATGGAGGTTCAAAACAAAATCTTGCAAATATAGAAACGTTAATATTTTGTGTACAATGACCTGTAAAAGAATTTAGGTACATTACAGACGGTCATTGTAAATACTGGAAAATATACTCTCAATTGTGTTGTGGATTTTTATTTATTTACAACAGGTAAGTAAATTGTATAATATTGTATTGTATTGTATAAGTAAAGCGACAAATATATATACCGTAAAATTCCGATTGTAACTACCTTTACTTTTAGAAACAAAAATTGTTGAAATTAGAAAGTGTGATATTATTGCAAACTTTTTAAAAGCTGAATATTTTGGAAAAACTTCAGATTGTAACATCCAAGAGAACGAAAGGTTTTTGAAAAATGAAAACACCTGAAAATCACAGAGCAAGATATAGTTGGGTGGAGGGTTACTATTGGAGTTTTACACTAATTAAAGCATGAAATAGTTGAAAATACACTGCTACACAGTATTTCTTTACTGACTGTTGGCAGTGATGTGAGGTAGAAAATTCTGAAAACCAAACAAGTAATTTTTTTTATTTAACTTTTTGCAAGACATATTTAACCTTTTTTAGTCACAGTATAGTTAATAATTACATTAATATCAGATATAGTGTAAAAACAAAAACAAAAGTTTATTAAAAACATCTTTTAGAAAGTTGGGAAACTCACAACTCTAACTGTTGGTTAAAAAAAAAGTTTAAACTAATTTTTATGCAGAATAGATTTTTTATTTATTTATTTTTTTTTTGTATATTATGCATGTCTACTGATCACCAATTAGGAAATGTAAGTCACTGTTGGCAACTGTACTTGTTAAACCCTGATTTCAAAGAGTGTTTTTAATACATTGAGAATGCGTTTACGATTATAAAATTATTTTAAATATATGTACATAAGACTCCCTCTGATCTACAAAGCAAGTCATGAAATAATCAATTATTAATAAATAAATAAATAAAAAAAAAGAAGTTTTAGAAGAAATTGAAATTACTATCTAATTAAGAATAACATCACATTTCGTTGAAAATAAAAGGAGGTTTTACAACTTTCATTATGTTAATGAATCATACTCAGTATGAAATGATAAAGAAAAAAAATAATAAAATGTGAATGTTACTACTTACATTATGTTAACTTGCTGCATCAGAAAGCTTTTGATATTGTATGAGCACTAAGTTAGGAAAATTTTCTTCATTTCAGATATTTTTATGCTTTTTTCATCCAATTCAGCTCTTCCAGAGATTGTATTAAGAAAACTTCTTCTTAGCATAGTTTGTTTTGAAATAAACCTATGCTGTAAAGAAATTCACTTAACATTTTTCTATACTTTCAACGCTTTATTAGACAACATATTTCACCAGTACTTTTTTTCTCCCTCCTTTTTCACACAAATTCCTAAACTCATTCTAAATGTTATAAAGAAAAGTAACAAAATCATAAACATCTAATTTCCAAAGAATTAATGCACAAAAATAAACAATATAATGTCATACTACAATATTATTTTTAATTTAATAATTACCTAATCAACAAAGCATCTGAAAATTTTAAAGAACTTACCAAAGCCTGCATCAGTCGGTAGATAATCTAATCTTCATTCTTATAAGTATCCAAGAAAGCAAAATCCTCTGTCATTAAATGTCTAAGAAAACTTCTTTATAGCACAATGTATTATAAAATGACAGTATGCTAAAAAAAGAAATTTTCTTGAAATATCTTCTTTTTCTCCATCTACTTTATAAATGGATAGAAATTTCCTTGGTAACCTGGAAATGCCTCTACATCATCTAATGATACTTTTTATCTCTCATTTGAAAACACCACAACAACCATTACAACATGAATATACTTTGTATGCATTTTAAGATTACTGTAATAAACACATGTATAGCATAACAATTGAATGTGTATATATATATATATATATATATTAGAAATACTAGTAAGAGAAAAATACAGAATAACTAAGTATAAATTAAATGTAAAAATACTCTGTTTTAAATTTATTTGCTTACAATGGATTAAAATGGCAGTAGTTAACAGCTTTATTTATATTAAGGTTTAAAAACTGAATCATTATACAATTTTTACTAATTATTACTTTTTGGTTCAGAAATTATTTTTTTTATTTTACATTTATATTGCATAAACACACTTATAAATTATCCATATAAAGATTTTCTCTCATACTTCAAATATACATAAAATATATAAAACAAAAAGATAATAACAGTAGGATGAGCTTTTAAAAATGACACCAAATATCATGTGTAGAATAGAACATGTAAAGTCTATAATGACTATCTTTTTTTTTTTTAACTTTTAAAATGAAATGGCATATGAATGATAGTAAGAATTTCAAAAATAATGGAGTGTTTCACTAAACTGATATAAAAACAACACTGCAAATCTTCATACTAAGCTTCACAATAACCATACATTATGATTACATAATCAGATTACAGTATACAAATGAATAATATTATCTGCATCAAACATCTTATATAATACAGTTTCCATTTTAAAATAAGTATACTGAGTATAATATAGTAATAGTAATGCAGTTATAGTATTATAGTTATATCTACCCTTGTGACAAGGGTAATATAAAAAGCTTTCAACTTGAAAGAAATGACTGATATTAGCATAGTTGCTAGGCATTTTCATGATAATGAACAAAGTAGATTCTATGCAAATATAAATAAATATTTGTATTTGGAATATAAACAACAAATAACATTTTCTGCGATTATTGCATGGAATTTAACGTTGTTTAGAAGCTAGATCATAAATGACTGGGTGTTTAATTACAGCTACTCAAGCCTTTCTTAAATTCAGATTTAAGGGGGAAAAAAAACAAGTAGTATCAAACAAACAATAATTTGCACATTTAGGGTAAATTATAAATGAAGAATAAGAATGAGATTTAAAGAATTTAAAAAAGATTTTTACAAACTCACCTCATTGCTCGATATGTCGGTCTTAGTATCTATATTATACACAATTATTTAAAATCCAGCACGTACAACGCTACAAACTGCAACAGTTTCACTTAAAATACTTTCTGGAAATTTCACATCAATTATAAATTTATTGCGATACATTTTTAAGCCTATAAAGCTTGCTTTTAAATTTTTTCTTGATCATAACATTTATTATTCATGGATACATTCTGAAATATTCTGTTGAGAAAAATATCTAGAACAGAACTTAATATTTTGATTTTATTTTCTATTAAAATACTGGTATGCTCTTAAGTGCTCAAAGAACAAAAATAATCTACTAACACTAGCGAAACGAGACGACAGCGTAAGCGAGAAAAAATGGAGGATGAAAACAAAACATGCGCACGTGTTTCTTGTTTACAATTTTATATACCACCAGTGACGTCACGTGAATAAAGTCCATTTACTTAAAAATAATCGAAGAAATCGATTATTCTCGAATATTTATTGTTAGGCGGTGTCCCTAACAAACGATTACGTCATTGAGGAAATGAATTTTGTGAACCAATTGGAATGCAGCACGCAAAATCTTACTCTAACGGACCAATAAAAATCTAGATCTTGCGTCCTGTGATTTCTAGAACTTCCTGTAAATTACTACAATGTTCTGATTCATTCCAGAATTTTCTCTTCGGTAATAGGAGTGGCGGTAGATTCAGCTGTTCAGTGTTCGATTGTCAACAGAGTTGATTGTGAACGTGTCTGTGCAGTATTTATTATTGAAATTTATTCGCAAAGAGTTTTGTGGACTTTGAAAAATGGCTTTTTCGCGTTCTTTAATTCCATCTTTATTTGGTAGGAATATGTGGGATGCCTATGATTATCCGCCAAGCATTTGGGATCAGCATTTTGGAACTGGATTGCTTGAAAGAGATTTGCTTCCTCCTGCTATGTATCATGGCTACCTTCTTCGTCCGAGAACTTTAGCATCGATGCAGTCGTCTGGTCAGTCTGAAGTCAAAAACGAAAAAGATAAGTTTCAAGTAATGTTGAATGTAAGTCATTTCAAGCCAGAGGAAGTAGAAGTGAAAGTTGTTGACGATTATGTTGTAATCCACGGCAAGCATGAAGAAAAATCTGATGAACATGGTTTTATTCAACGTGAATTTACCCGCCGATATATGCTGCCAGAAGGAACTGAGGCCGAAACCATAAAGTCCTCATGGAGTCCCAATGGAATTCTTACCATAGAAGCTCCTAAGAAAGCTATTGAACCACCACCAAGTAATGAGCGCGTTATTCCCATTACTATGGCCCCAGCATCTGAAGAGAAAAAGGAGTGAACTTTAATTTGACTTTAAGTATTCTGATGTGTTCACGAACTTTTAAAAAAATGTTTCGCAAGCCAGTATTTTACTTCTTATTGGTAGAATTTGCTTTATTGTAATTGTTCCTGAATAAATTTTTTTACTTTTGCTTTCTAACTGGATCCTTAATTTTAGTGTTGCTGTAAAACTGATGCACTTACCACCTACACAAGAGGTATGCCTTTTTTTTTTAATTAAAAAAATTGATTTATGTAGAAATTTTTTATTTTAAGTTATGGTCAAACATATTTTGTGGCATGACATCAATTTTGGTTAAGTTTTGTATGACTTTTTTACTGTTAAAAATAATTTTTAGGAGTTCCTTCTCAACATGAAATTTCATTATTGATAAGGTATGAAAGTATTCTGCATTTTCTGTTGCCTTATTTTTTCTATATAATTTTTTATCCTTATTTTGCAGCACTTCATTGAGTTAACCCATTAAATGCCGCTATATGAATCGCACTGAAAATTCTTTTAATTTTCTGTTTTTGTATTTTAATGTATGTTTTCTAATCGTATATATGGTTTAAATTTTTATTTTGTCACAAGGTATGGTATGGTTTAAAAATGGGAGACTTTGCATTTAATGGGTTAGCATACATATTGATAAACTTCAAAACTCCACTTAAATTGGTTTTCTTGAACCCTGTTTGTTATAATTTTAAGTAAGAAAGTTTTTTTATTTCATATCCATTGTTTTAAATCCCCGCACTCCAATGAGTTAATTTTGGTGTTTTTTTTTTTTTTTTTTTTTTTTAGGGGAAAAAACATAACTTATTGTTTTTGAATAATTAAAAAAAAAAAATTGCATTTCAAACTTCTTGAAAATAATTACCAACCAAGCTAGGCATTTCAATATAAAAAATATATTTATCTTAATTACTTATAGAGAACAAATGTTCCTGCACTGGAAGATAAATAAATGTGATACATCATTGCAAAAACAGTGGTGAGAAAATTCTGTTTTAATAATGAATATTTTTACCCTTGTGCTTGATCTACTACAATAACAAAATCATTAAGATAAAATTGCAACTAAATGTAGTTTGTGATTGACGTACATTTATCAAAATTTTATGTGGTTTGTAAGTTTTATTTAAAAAAAAAATACTCCCAGTTTAGCGAAAGTTATTAAATTTTAACACACTACTATATTCATTGGATGAAACTTGATAGCAAAATATCACGTTAAAAAAAAAAGTTTAAAATGAAAGCATGTATAAAATTGTTTAAAAACTCTTTTAGCTGAAATATCATAAGAAGTTTGTCTAATGTTTATATATTTTAGAGAATGTCACCTGATGCTTCACTAATGTCAGCCTAATATAAGAATGAGTTATAAACTTGATTGTAAAGGGGTTATTTTTGTTATGGTTTATCACCCTGTTGGTGGTAAACTAAATTGGGCAGACAAACTGGGAAGGAAATTTATTTTATACATTAAGTTTTAATGTCTGGGGTATTATAGATGAACAACGATATTTTAACTTTTTAAAACGCATATAGATTAAATTTATTTCTCATTTGCATTAATTCTCGACTAAAAATTCAAATTATTAAAAAATACTACCTATTTTTATAAACTGACCAAATGGACCTAATTAAGTTTTAGTTCAATAGCTGTTATGGATGATTAATCTTTTATATTTGCTTTAAGGGGTTCCATCTTACATGGGTTTTGAAAGCTTAAAAAAGGGCATACAGTTGAGAATCTATAATCTGCACTCACTTTGTAAATGTAAACAAAAGATTTTGCTGTAACGAAAATACGACATTTTGGATGTATATGAGAAAATATAAAGTGGCTAATCGGACTGTTGGTGCGATTAGTGTACAGGCTATTAAGACCATCTTTTCCAAAGAGAATGAGTTAGCACTGATAAAAGAGTAAAATTTAAAAATAATGGGTCTTGTCTTCGTGCATGAAAAAATTATCCTTTTTACTTTTTTTTTTTTGGGAGTGGGGTAGAGATTATTTTCACAGAAATTTTGTACTCTAAATGATGCTAAAATTCTTCATAAAAGGGCAATAACTCAAAAATAATTTTTATAAAGCAAAAATGAAAATAATAAAGATTTCGAAAATTGAATAATAAAAATAAAAAATACATGAAAACAGATTTTAGCAAATGTGTATTTTCAATCTTTGAAAAAATCTTCGCAATATGTTTGTTTATGAATATGTATAAATAAATCTGCATATTCAACTATACAGATGTTATCTGTTTATATTTATTTCTTTTCCTTCTTTCCCCCCCCCCCTTTTTTTTTTAACCGTTCCAACATAATTCGATGCAAACCAAACCCAATTTTCTATACAAATATATGTAGGATTATTCTGAAAATGACTTCTGTACTTATTTTGTAATGTTTTCTAACAGCAATATTGAAATAAACATGGATTGTAGATCAATCGCTTTATACACTTTCAAAATGTTAAAATTTTGAATTTTCAGTTGAAACAAGCAAAATAGTTAGTATATTACAGAGAAAATTCAAGATCAAACAAGCAAAATCATTATGTCCAGCACAACAAGGAAACGGTCCGAATAGCCTCCACACTAATCGCACTGATGGTCCAAATAGCAACGGCCGAGAAAATATGATGTTAATTCACATACTGAAGTAAAAAAAAATAATGAATGTAAAATTTAATTTAGATATACATAATTCATTTTAATTGGGAAAAAAAAAAATAATCTTACTTTATATTGCTTTGTACTTTTTTAGCGAATCGGGATATCATCTGAATAATATTCAATTAGTGATCAAATAAAACACATGGAAGTGCAGTTTTCTAACTCCTGCACCCTGCCAGTAATAACATTGCTCATTGATTGAAAGTAATGACACCATGTGCGTTGGTGAGATTGCATATTTTCACAGATGTTTAAGGACCATTTAGAGTAAGTTTCTTTTACGGTGGTATTTCAAAAATATACAAAACTATTTAAGGAAAAATACCAGCATTAGTTTTCGGAATAAGATCTACAATGCAGTCATTAAAAACTGCATTAAACTAATCACACACTGTAAAAAAATAACTATTACCAGCTGCAATCTGTGATTTATTTTATCTAATCACAGAATTTCTTGCAAGAAATTCTCTGTGATTGGATAAAATAAATCACAGATTGCAGCTGGTAATAGGTTTTTTTTTTTTTTACAGTGCATTGCAAGTATCTGGCTGCATACTGCTAATCACAGTTCAGAAGCAGGAGTACAGTTTTTTTTTTAAATGAATTACTCATTTAAGTGTTTAGTTTAAACTATACATTGCTTCTACTTCATTAAACAAATTTTATTGTTTTATATATTTATTACCTTCATCCATTACATTATATAAAAACAAACAATTCTAATTCTAGCTTCATTAAATAAAGTTTACTGTTTTATGTACATTATACTAATTCATATAGCGAGGAAATGACATCATTGATCTATAATTTGCAAAAATCTATAATCTGCACAAGTTCTTGAACCAAGGTGTGTGGATTAAAGATCTTCAACTATATTTTATTGTATTTTTTAATTACATTTTTTTTTTTTAATTCAAAATGTTGAGCATCGAAGAGCAACATTTAAAAAAAATATTTATAAAATTTTAGTTAAAAATTTGGCTTAAACAAAAGATTAAAAAAAAATTTTTGGCAATTGTATGCAAAATCAGTACGATATTTGGTACGTTTTATCCATGTATAGCTTAATAAAATTAGTTATAATGGGGGAGAACAAAAAATCCTTCATTCAAGTACCAGTCAATTTTATTTTGAAGAAGTGTGTAAAATTTCATAAGATTGGTGAATTAGTTTTTGAGAAATCGTGTTCACCACTTTTCTGAAGGAACTCTGGAAACCAGGACTCGCCAGCTGAATTTTTGAAAATTTTATCAAATACTGTCGAAATGTTGCTCTTTTATGCTCCAAAGTTTTGATTTGTTAAAATATGCCTTTTTTCTAGCCTTCGAAACATATGCAATCCATTATGAAGGAAGAATTGTAGTTAAGTTCTTAAAATTTTTTTAATATGAGGCAACTCTACATATTTCAATTCTTCAGGAGGCAATGTAGCAAGATTTGAATTATTCTTGCTTACACTTCCATCTCCCTAAACATGCCAAAAGAAGGGGGGGGGATGGGGATATATCAACATCTTTTAACAATGTGGCCGCGATTATTTGGCACCCAGGGGGCCAAAAAGCCTACAATCTATTCGGCACCACGATACTGTGTGCTGCCATCTATATTTCACTATCGTAACTAAAGAAGCTTTTAAATGATAACTTTAATTTTAGATCATTTAAATACAAGGCGATTTGTTTTAAATCAAAATAATCAGTTTTTTAAATTTGGAATCTAATGTTTAATTTTTTAAAACAAACATCGTTTAATTTCATGAATATATGCCTATCCTGTAACTGGTATTTAAAGACTTGATCAGTGAAATGGCATTTAAATAATTGATTAAAAATTTAATATCGAATCACAAATAGGGATAAATGTCTCTCTCTATATATATGCATGTATTTCTTCAATTTTTAAATTAAATTAGTTCTTTAAAATTTCATGACAATTACAATCCAAATAATATAGAATCAGGATTGGCAAGTTTTTGACACATGACAGTTTTTGACTGTTTAAACCACAGATGTCAAAAATTGGTAGAAAAGTAAACTGCAGTATAAAGGTACTTAGTTTATATATCTCCAAAGGTTAAAATTTTTTAGAACAGTATTATGTGTTTCTTATGAATGTCAATAACATCTATTTAAATACAAAAAATTGATATTCATTACTTTTACAAAATGCAAAAATTTAAATATAAAATTTTTTATTGCATTTTAAGTTGTCAGAATTTTTATGAAGTCTTATTTTCAAAAAGGAAGTTCTAGTAAATGCATGCTGATTTATAATTAAAAGGTGCTGTAAGTAAGTTATCTCAAATGAATGAAATTACTGTGCTACTGAATGATAAATCATGTCTTTTTATAACATTAAATATAAAAAGACCTAGCTTTACTTCGTGGTCGTTTAAGATCTTTCGGTACCGGGTACCCGGTCCTCATCAGAAACGTTGCTTCTGTGGTGGAAAACTTGAGACTGTTGACTCCTCTGCTGATTTCTCATCAGGTGGCTCCAAGCTCTATTTGGGGCTACTGCGCTGCTATCGTTGCATACTTCGCTATTGGTTAATATTTCAATTGACTCGCGGTACATGGCATAGTTGTAATTATCGTAATCTGCTAATTTTACGGTTTTATCAAAGTTTATTTTAATATTGTTTTTACTATATGTTTTGGCTAACGCGGTATTATATTTTCCGGTTTTAATGTCGTTTTCATGTTCTTTGATCCTAGTTTTTATTTTTCTTTTAGTGACACCAATATATCAGTGTTAGAAATAAGATTTTTGAAGCTAGGCGTCAAAATGACACCTGGATTAAATTTTTTGGGCGTCAAAATGAAAAATCTAGGTGCCATCTATAATTAAATATGTATATATATATATATAAAAATAACGATAAAGCATCAACTTGTAAATAATATATGCAAGATTATATAAAAAATATTTATGTAGTGAATGTACATATTTAAAATCGCAAATTTATTCTTCGCCCAGAAGTTACATCATTCCACCATATCTTAATAGCATTTTCTGGGCAGAAATCTTCCAATTTAGGGCGGTTTAATTTAATCATTAACAAATTGTCAACTGCTTTCATAGAGATATGATTTCTTAAATCAGTTTTTATTAGGTTTAATTGACTGAAATAGACTTGTTTACAGTCTGATGGGATTGGGAAAATTATTAGGTATGATGCGGAAAAAATCCAGGCGTCAAATATGGCACCTATGATTGAAATTCTAGGCGTCAAAATGAAAAAACTGGTCGCAAAATGCAACTAACGACCGCTTATTTCTAACCCTGCAATATATGAGCCTTGTTTATTAATTTCATCTATGAATGGAATTTTATAAATGCCGGCGGTTTCAAGAGGGGGGGTGGGGTTTTTATCGCTTCGGATTAGCTGAAAAATATTTTTGTTGGGTTTGATGGGGATATTAATGCCATATTTGTTAGCTGTATTTTTAATTTTGTTAGCGGCTCCGCGATCGTACGGGATGGATGGGGTAAATTTAATGGGTGCCCCCAACAAAAATATTTTTCAGCTAATCCGAAGCGATAAAAACCCCACCCCCCCCTCTTGAAACCGCCGGCATTTATAAAATTCCATTCATAGATGAAAATAATAAACAAGGCTCATATATTGGTGTCACTAAAATAAAAATAAAAACTAGTATCAAAGAACATGAAAACGACATTAAAACCGGAAAATATAATACCGCGTTAGCCAAAACATATAGTAAAAACAATATTAAAATAAACTTTGATAAAACCGTAAAATTAGCAGATTACGAT
This sequence comes from Salticus scenicus, assembly GCA_963930645.1. Classification (NCBI taxonomy): domain Eukaryota; kingdom Metazoa; phylum Arthropoda; class Arachnida; order Araneae; family Salticidae; genus Salticus; species Salticus scenicus. The sequence goes on from OZ005662.1 coordinate 148,422,878, forward strand.
AATTACAACTATGCCATGTACCGCGAGTCAATTGAAATATTAACCAATAGCGAAGTATGCAACGATAGCAGCGCAGTAGCCCCAAATAGAGCTTGGAGCCACCTGATGAGAAATCAACAGAGGAGTCAACAGTCTCAAGTTTTCCACCACAGAAGCAACGTTTCTGATGACGACCGGGTACCCGGTACTGAAAGATCTTAAACGACCACGAAGTAAAGCTAGGTCTTTTTATATTTAATATGTTATATTAATATACTTCGTTTTTTATTTCAATTAAATTAAACATGTCTTTTTATTTTGGGTTGTAATCAATAATAGTATGTTTTAATGTTGCATGATTAAAAATTTCTAAGGTATTGTATGACTAGTTGAACTAAATTTTTAATATGACTTACACAATGCAATTTTAAACTAAATATTTTTAATTAAGTAAATGATAGACAGTTTACTTTTTTGTAAATTATTGTCTTAAAGGTATGAAAATTTACATATATGCAGTCCAGTGAAATGCAATAATATTAAATACATTAAAATTTCTCAAACTGTATTTCTAAAACAAAATCAAATTTATACCCCATGGAGCTCAAAGGGATGAAGTAAGTGATGCCTCTGCATAATGTATAAAGAAAAAATTTTCATTATGTACCTCTAGTTTTTGATGGATTTACATGATTTAAGATATTCCGAACATGATTTCACCATTTTTACTTTCTTCTATATATATAAGAAAGAAATTTTCTGCGAACTGTGTTCGCGCATTCATGTATATTATCCACCTCTGGCTTCCCCTTTGGAGGAATGATGTAAAAGGAGTTGGCATATGCCGTGTTAGTATGCAGGATGAATGAAGTAACTATTGTCTACACAGGATGATCCCACAATAGCAGCCAAGGCTACCACAGGAGCTGTATTAAGTTTAACGAAACATTGGCTAGTACAGTCAACACCCTACCCTAAAATCCGCAGATCTATAATCCACAACTGATTTCTTAATGTGAACAAAAAAATTTACAGCTGATATTTCGAAAAAATTGGCAACATTTCTCATATTTTTACTTTTTTCTAAATTTTTTTTAGCTTCATCTTTGCTTTCAAACACAGTTGAAAGAAAACTAGTATGTTGTGGCCACCACATGACTTTCTTCTGTATTTACCTATACAAATTCACTCAGTAAAAATAATTCATTAAAATTATTATTAAAAAAAATTATCTTCCATGATAACGCAGATGATTTCCATATTAGAGAAGTAGTATAACACTAAATATAAAAAAAAAGTCCATTTTTAACCGACTTCAAAAAAAGAAGGAAGGTTCTCAATTCAAACCGTATGTTTTTTTTATGTTTGTTAGCTCATAACTTCTGAACGGAAGCTCCGATTTTGATACTTTTTGTTTTGTTGAAAAGGTCTTGGTCTACAATAGGTCCCATTGTAATATCTTTACGATCTAAAGAAAATACAGGGTGCCCAAAAAAATCAGTCCCACTCTTTTAACTGCTAAACGGCTGCAGCTATAGTGATTAAAAATTGTATGTAAGTATAGCAAAGTGGCCATGCTGTACAAGGTTAAACCGCTTGCAGCACCACCTGGTGGAAAATAGCGGAGTTAGTGTTCCTATCTCGAAAACGGTTCTAAAGAAAAAGTGAATTACAAAGCTGAAGAGTATCACCGAATTAGTACAAAAAGTTAGTTTAGACATTCATGCTAACGCTCCTATCTCGGAAACGATTCAAGACAGGGGGAAAAGGGGAATTATAAAATTGCAGAGCGTCATCGATTTAGTATCGATTTAATTAAAAGATAGTTTTGACATTGATGCTAAAAATACAAGGCTAAAAACCCGCAGTTGTTTGTTCGCAATTTCCTACATTGTGCACACTTGAACTACGTTGCACACTTTACAGCGTAGCGGATGACACGTATACTCTGTGGTTCAAAGTACTGTTACTATAAGCGGTCACACCGATTAGCGCAAAGTCGTTTTCAACCAACTTCAGAAAGGAGGGTGTTCTTAATTCAAGCTATGTGTTGTTTTTGGTGTTTGTAAGCTTATAACTTCGTAAAAGATGCTCTAATTAACCAACTTCAAAAAGGAGGAAATTCTCAATTCAAAGCGTATGTTTTTTGTTTTTCTTTGTTAGCTCATAACTTCTGAATAGATGATCCGATTTTGGTACTTTTTGTTTTATTGTAAAGGTCTTTGCCTGAAATAAATCCTATTGTAAGATCTTTACGATCAAAAGAAAATACAGGGTGCCCAAAATGTCAGTCCCGACTCTTTTAACTTCTGAACAGCTGCAGCTGTAGTTATAAAAGTGGTATGTAGGTATAGTAAAGTGGACATGTGCTACGCGATTCAACCACCTAAAGCGCCACCTGGTGGAAGAGAGTGGAGTTAGCTATCCTATCTCGGAAACGTTTCAAGACAGGGGAAAAAAGTGAATTATAAAATTGCAGAGCATCATCGATGTAGTACGCAAAGGTAGTTTAGACATTAATGCTAAAAACAGAACGCTTAAAACGTGCATTTGTTTGTTCACAATTTCCTATTTTGTGCACACTTGAACGACATTGCATATGTTGTAGCGTAGCGGGTGAGATTTATGCTATGTAAAATTCAAAGTATGGTTATTTTAAGCGGTCACATCGATTAACGCATAGACGTTTTAAACCGACTTCATGAAGGAAGAGGTTCTCAATGCAAACCATGTTTCTCGTTGTTGTTGAAATTTGTCAGTTTATAACTTCGTAAGAGACGATTTAATTTTAATACTTTTTTTGTTGTTGTAATGATCTTGGCCTGAAATAGGTTTCATTATGATTTCATTAAAATATAAACAAATTACAGGATACTCACAAAAGTCTGTTCTCACTCTAACTGCTGAACGCTTGCAGCTACACTGGTAAAAGCAGTATGTAAGTATCTATGTTGAAACTTCTGTCCGTCAGCTGCAATGCATATTCTGCTCTTTGTTTGAACTTTACGTTGCGCAATTTCCAGCGCAGCGGGTGACATGTATTCACTGTAAAGTTCAAAATAAAAGCCTAACAGAATTGTCGGTTACGAATACAGCATATCCGTCCTTTACATTTCTAAAGACTTTTTAATTTAACGTATGTTCGTTCAATAGATAGTTTTTTGCTCACATCCGATAAAGGCAAGAAAAGTAGCACAACTTAAAAATGCAGCATTTGAGAAAAATCAACTTAAAAAAATAACTTGACTATAATAAAACTGGCACAACTGTCTCTCGAGTGGATAACTTTCTAGATAGAGATTTAACTTTTTTGTTCACATTGGGTGCATTTCATGTATTTTTCAGTGACATAAACCATTTTTTCAGTAATGTCACTTTTCTTGGAACTTGTGATTTGTGAAATTTCCGTCGAACGCCTTCTGATGCTCTGCTATATAAATAAGTTTTCACTGAAAAGAGAAAAATAAAATCTTTTTGTAAAAAAATAGAACCGACTCCAAAAAGGAACTACTATTCAAACAACTAAAAATGAAAGAAAATTGGCAGAAAATGGAACTGTAAATTGCGCCTAAAAGTATAAAATAATTTCCTTCGCCAAACAACCTATAACACTACAATTAATCATAACTTTTGAAGTCGGCGCAAAATTAAATAAAAATTGATACCTTTATTCAATACAAAAATCAAATCCTATTCAAAATACACATCTCACATTGTTACCTGCAAAACGCAACTGAGAACTAATTTGATTCAAGAAAACAAATAAGATTTCCTATGCCGCAAAAGTTGGCGAAGATATTGGTATCTGACGTCCTTGGTGAAAGAAAAATCGCAAAATTATCTGACAAACATATTTAATTTCTTTGGGATATCATGATTATTTTGATAAGGTATATCAAGAGAGAAATCAAGAAAATGAAACAACACATCGTACAATATATATTATGAAAATATACATCTTGCGTGTATATTTTTGCAATACGATTTGAACGCCAAATCCAAAAGCCACCAAGGATGATAGTTATCAAAGTTATTCCAAATTTGCAAAGGAAACTCTAACTTCGTAGAAACATAAATACCGCATTGTGAAGAATGTTCACTGTTCTATGTAGATGCTACTAATGGACCAATTGTATACAGTGATAAAATAAAAAAGGAAACATGAAAATGGATCATTCGAAACAACAGCATTTGTTGTTACCGATCTAAAGACAAACCTTTAAAAACTAATTAAATTTTATTTAATTTTGCGCCGACTTCAAAAGTTATGATTAATTGTAGTGTTATAGGTTGTTTGGCGAAGGAAATTATTTTATACTTTTAGGCGCAATTTACAGTTCCATTTTCTGCCAATTTTCTTTCATTTTTAGTTGTTTGAATAGTAGTTCCTTTTTGGAGTCGGTTCTATTTTTTTACAAAAAGATTTTATATTTTCAATATTTAAAAAAAAAAAAAAAAAAAAAAAAAATTTTTTTTTGTTAAAAGTAAAAGAAATTGATAACTTTGTTTTAAATTATCACAGATTTATAGTTCAACCATTTGTTTTGAAGGTATTGACGAGACCTTTCGAAAGATACCCATCTTGGAAATTTACCCCCTTCCCCCTCAGAGGGGGAACCGATGTCTCCACATTTACAAAAATTTTTTCCTAGTTAACTACTGCTATTATCAATAATTCATATTAATTTTACAATCACAAGTTAAAAATAACTCTCATTATGTACATTTATACGAAATTTTGTCCTATACTGCCATGTTAAAAATTTTGAAAAAATGTGATCACAGCACCACCTGTTGAGCAATTGATCCCCAAATCTAATCAGCACCAGTTTATGTCAGGGACCAACTAAATACCAAGTTTGGTTAAATTTCATTCATTGGTTTGTGAGATAAGTGTCCACAAAAATCGTAATACACACAGACAGACATTTTCTAAAAACTATCGTGTTCAGGACATCCCAAAACGTGTAAATCCATGAAGAAACGGAGGTCGAAAATTTTCACAAATCCAATACTTTCTCTATATTACATAATAGAAGTAAAAAGTGAGTTTTTGTATTCAGTATCCAGCAATTCATACAGACTAGTGCTAGGTCAAGCAAAAAAAAGTCAGGAAAGTATATAAGAATTTAAAACAAACCACTATTACATCAATATTTAACAAAATTAAATAATAATCAATGATGAACAATGTTTCTGTACTTAAAAAAAAAAAAATCTTTTGTATTTTTTAAATGAAAATGTATGTTTACATTTCATTGGTATGTATTATTTGAGTAGTATGCTTAAATTATTTACTGTCATACATAAATACGATTGATTAGTTTTATTACTATTAAAGAAATATTTTATTCTAAAATTTATTAGAAATCGCCTTTCCATTTTGATGTCTATTTATGAATTAATAATAATAACTGACTTTGTATCTGCAAAAGAAAAATGTAAACAAAGACAGCGACTTCTAATCCGCAAATTCCTATAATAATCTGCATAAACTTTGGCCGAAAATTTCGCAGATTAGAGGAAGGTATTTATTTATTCTACAGCTTTCAGACCTATATTTACAATGACTTTTGATTTGAATGATCCATACTACATAATTTCACAATAATATTGTAAATTTTCTTATACAAGTGTGTTATTTATTGGCTTCTGTGGTTAAGATTTTGGCTTCATTTTTTACTGGACATGTCATCTCCTTATATACCATTCCTCCAATGTTTCCTCCCTCCCCAAGGGGTAGAAATTTTCAATATAGGTATCTTTAAAAAATAAAGAAACAAACAAACTCTGCAATACTTTAAAAACAAGTGTTGAACCATAGATCTGCGATAATTTGAAACAAAGTTAACAATTTTTTCATAAAAAAAAAAGTCCTAAGATAGCTTTTGTATAGTATAAAATTGATTTTCTTTGGATATTATTCTTTGTTTTTATTTAAAGATGAAGAAATCTTACAAAAATAATCTTTATAGCTTTACTTTAAAAAGAAAACATAAAAAAGCTTTCTTTTGTATAGCCTTGTACATTATTTAAAATTCGCTCAAAGACCATATGGTGAACGAAACATTTAATGTAGTGGAAAGAAATTCATAACACAACGGAAAGAATTTTCCCTTATAACCCATAACATATCTGAGTATTTTTATGTGGTTCTGTAAACTAATCAATTGTGTTAATCAAACCCTAAGCCTGTTTTTATGTATCTGAATAATATAATGCTAATATTGTTACAGGGTTGCCACAAAAGAAATAGAACAAAAACAGTTGCTTTAGTAGCCTAGAAGCATTAAAATAGTTGCCTAAATAGTAGCCTAATGACCAAAATATTAGCTTAAATATCACATGCTAATGAACATTAAAGGATAAGAAAGCATTTTCTTACTATTTAATTTAAGTACATCATTAAAAAAAAAAGTAGTTTTAAATAATAGAAATGTATTTAAGTACTATATTTTCTAAGTAATTCATAAAAATAGAAAAATATTATTGTGATGCTCAGTTCCCCACATCCGGTAGCCGACACAGACGATTTTTGTATTTTGATTTATTCAGAGTTATTTCTGCTTAATAAAGATGCACACTTGTTCAATCACTACACTTGATTTAAACAGAAATCTAATTTATTAATAACACCTCGATGACCACTAACATACAGTGAAACTTGAATAATTCGAACTTGTTTAATTCAAAATTCTAGATAATTCGAATTTTTTACTCGGTCCCTTGAATTTTATATTAAAATAATGTTAAAAAATCGTGGATAATTCGAATTCTATTTTGGATAATTCGAATTTTTCATACGATTACCTTTAAAATATTACAGTAAAATTTCTTCCCAAGTTTTTTTTTTTTTTCAGCTAAAGTACATTATATATCTTAACAGTCTTTCAAAAGAAGGATAAGGAAATACAAGAGAAGCCCCTAGCTAAAAGATATGGTGAATATACAATATACATGAACTTCGAGGTTTTTTTGAATTGAAAGTCATGTCTGATGTAGTAGATTCTATTTTTGTATCAAGTCATATGTATGACACAAAGAGAAATAAAAAATATCTGACTATTTTTTAAAAAGTGTTGAATGATTAAGCTCGTAAAAAATATTGATTTAATGGGGGATGTAGTATTCTTAGATATAAAGTTTATGTGTTAAATCTTTGATCGTGGAGTTTAAATTTTTTAATATATCTCTTTTTTTAACAAAATAGTATATGTAATTCGAATTTTTGGATATTTCGAATTTTTCTCTGGTCCCTTCAACTTCGAATTATCCAAGTTCTACTGTATACGGTACCACAAGACAAAAAATAATTAAAAAAAAAAAAACAAAATAATTAAAATAACACAACATATTAATGTAGTTATGAAAAATAAGAGGCTTTCATTCTAGCTCCTCATGGCAATTGCCGCCCTCTTACTGCATAACAGATGAAAAAAAAAAAAATTGCAGTGTGCTTCTTGCACCTGCTAGTTCATCAGGTGAGTTTGACGTCACTCATGACATCACAATTACATAATGAATTATTGTTAAAATGGCCATGTTTAACACGTTGAGTGCCATGTCAGCCATCAGTGGATGACACTGAACTTTCCATTTAGGCCGCGTTAACCACCAGTGGCTGACAGTGTAAAATACGATATAAAAGTAAAAAAATTACATTGTTTTATGTAATTACTGAAAATTTATTTAAAATTTACTTAATTTTTATTTATTACAGGATATCATTAAGGCATTTCAATGGATTTTATTGAAACATGGTAAACATGGCTTCTAAGCAGCGCACATGGCCTGATGGGGACTTCCTTATGAATTCGCGTGGCATTCAATGTGTTAAGATGGATCAAAATCAGATTCTCAAATTAAGGTCTATAGAAATTACATGTAATAATCATCACTTTATATGTAGTTTGTTAAGATGAACATTCTTTATTGAAAGGGGGAGGAGGGAATTTTAAAAGCCTACTTTCCTTAGAAAAATAGACTCCCAAAATTTTTATTTTTAACATGAAAAAGTACAATAACCATAAATAAGTATCTTCTATTGAAAACATTAATTACTCAAAAACCTGTCTAAAACTTTGAGATTTAAATTAGTAAGAAAATGGTCACATAACCTTGTAAAAAGTAGATAACTTTATTAGGGATGTGGGTTTTCCGGAAAATTTTGAAATGGAAAATTTACCGAAAATTTTCAATCTCTTAAATTACGAAGGTTTTGTAAAATAAAACTAAATACATTAAAGCTACAAGTAAACAAAACTATTCAAAGAAAAGCAGGGTTTAACCTGGCAAAAAAATTTCTTTAGCATTTTAGCTAAAACGTATAAGCAGTATTTTAGCTTTTTCGAAAATTAATTCTTTGAATAGATTTCTTTTTCTCAACTTGGTTATCCCGAATTTTGTTTTCTGTTTGTTTTGTTCGTTGATGATTTTAACCAAGTATATATTGTGATTTAAGAAAAATTAATCAGCAAAATTTTGTTTCGATTTCAACAAGCATAATACTAGCACTGAGAATACATCTATGAAGCAAATTCTTAATTATGTTTTTAAATATTTTTGCATTTAAATTCAACCATTAAAAGTCTAAATTAAATCTGAATATACTAAACAGATAATGATTCCCAATATTTTTAGTGATTTTGTAATTTCTGTCTACGAATATTTGCATAAAAACTAGAGGTAGTTATATAAAGATATTTTATGAAATAATCTAGTTTTAGCTTTTTAGCGAAATTCTTACTGACATAGTTTAGCAAAATACAATATCTTTTAGCAAAATGCTAAAAAAACTAATGGCAGTTTAAACCCTGAAGAAAAGTATGAATAATTATTCAATTCAAAAAGAAATTAATTAACAAAACACAGAAATTATGATTTAGTGGTTTATTAAACATATACAAAGCTAGAAAGTTATAAATTTTAATGACTGTTTTGCATGTATAATGGTTGAATAATCTATATAAAAAAGGTGTCTGTGAATGTTCTGTAGCTGTCAGAGACCCTCACATATCACTGCCAACAGCTGAACCCCATTTTATTATATAGGGAAAATTTTTATAAGAATTAATGATTTTTTTTTCTAATTCTGTTTTCATTATTATTAAAAAAAAAATATGGAGTGACTCCACTCGACTTTCCGAACATTGAGTAATTAACAGTTTTGTAGATAAAGTAAAGAAAGAGTAGTTGTTAAACAAACAAAAGAGAGAAAACCATAATAGAGTGTTTGAGTATTTTTCTCCATCTATTACACGTTGTTTTATTTAACGCTACTGAACTTTGAGCCCATAGATCATAATGATAAAGAAATTTTCGCTGTGTTCCTGTAAAAACCTATAAATGCTAGATTCACCAAAATGCTTATAGTTAGTGCAACAGTGATTTATAATACTCATATAAATTTTCAGCTGAATTCAATAAGGCGTTTAGATGCTATCGTACTTTTAAAAATTTAGTCCCATAGGCCAAAATGATAAAGAATTTTTCTTTGTGTCCCTGTAAAAAAACTGTAAGTGCTAGATTCACCAAAATCTATATAGTTAGTTCAACTGTGATCTATAACTTATGTACAAATTTTTTGCTCGGATTAATAAGGCGTTTAGACGCTATCACACTTTTAAAAATTTGGCCCCATAGGCATAATGGTAAAGAATTTTTCTTTGTGTCCCTGTAAAAAAACTATAAATGCTAGATTCTCCAAAATCTATACAGATTGAGTATGTGTGATCTATAATATGTGTATAAAATGTTTGCTCAATTGAATAAGGCGTTTAGATGCTATCGCACTTTTAATATTTTGCTCCCATAGGCCATAATGATAAAGAATTTTTCTTTGTGTCCCTGTAAAAAAACTATAAGTGCTAGATTCACCAAAATCTATAGGGTTCGTACTATGGTGACTTACAATATGCGTACCAACTTTCAGGTTAATCGAACAAAGAGTTTAGACGCTAGCGTGTTCACTCACAGACATACACACATACACACACACATACATACATCATCGTAAAAATAGTGAAAACGGACTCAGGGGACGTCAAAACGTATAGAAACATCAAAATCTCGAATTCGGATTTTTGACATGATTACAATACTTTCCTCACTATAGTGTTCGGAAAGTAAAAAAAAAAAAAAAATCTAGAAAAATTAAATTTGCCTTTGTTTTTCCCAAAATTTATTTATTTAATACTTCATACTAAAGTTACAAAATGGAAAAAAATTATAATTTTTTTTTTTTTTTTTTTCCCTTGCAATTTCAAAATAAAACATTAAAAAAAAAAAAAAAAAAAAGTTTTTGAAAAACAAGAACAAATTTAACGATTGTGAATTTTTTGGAAGTAAATAGAATGGGAAAAAAAAACAGAGGTATTTATCATAACGAATTGCTGTTTAGAATAATATGGGGTTTGGCCAAAGATCTTTCAATACGTGAAGATGGGAAGGCTCCGTAGACGTAATGTAAATCCACGGGAACCGGCGAAAGAGTGCATATAACTATGCTGTAAAGTGAATATACAGGGGTAAATTGGCGAAAGGGCGCTTTTGGCAGTATCGACAAAAGCGATAATTATTATAATCTGGTAGATTATTGACAGCAGAAAACGTAGGAGGATTATCGCTCCAGGCAAAGTGGAAAGGAAAGTGGGGAATTTTCGTCAAAGAACCTAGTGAGTATAATGAAAAGAATCCATTATACTCGCTTTGGTACTGATTGGTCTGTGATTTTTATATATGCATTTTTGATAGCAATCGAGTTTTAGTGGGAGTTGCTAGTATTTTTAAATTTACCAATGTATCAATTATAAAAAAATATTTTTCATGTTGAATAACACTGATAAATTTTAATGAAAAGTACTACCCAATATATATATGTATAAGGTATATATTGTCTTAAAATAGTGTTACGAACCTTTTTTATTATGTAAATTTCAGTTATTTTTAATTCACACAGTTTAATAATAAAGGTAAAAAAATCAAATGTTTAAAATTTTCCATAAACCAGCATTTAGATCCTTTGTGGTTGCCTATTTATTAGCTAAAAGTGCTATTAAAAGATAAATAAATTAAAAATAATCTCATGGAGATAGTTTTACTTAAAAATTATCATTTTAAAATTAAACTGATTTAGGAAAAAACTTTGTAATGGATACAGCGTACTAGAATGATAAATTTCACATGTATTTCATAAGTCTTAAACAAAGAGAACATATTTTAAGGATTAAAATAATTTTAAGCACTGCTTAAAAAAAAAAAAAAAAAAAAAAAAAAAATTCACATTCCCCTTTTACAATTCAGAACACATATTTACAATATTTTCAGGATTATAGTATTGCATATTTATCTAAATTGCCTAAATTGTTTTAATAGACATTGTACATTGACTATCTGTTTATCCAAAAATTTTGCTTCATCTCTTAAATGTGCTTGATTATCATTATTATTATTTCCAATAAAATTGTTAATGCAGTTACTGATAGAAAATTTAATCAATGTAAACAAAAATTAAAATTTGCAATTAAAAGAAAATTAAAAGGCAATAAATAAAATCTAAACTAAAATTGGGAGTGTTAGATTGTTCCCTTCACAAAATTTAAATTCATAAACAAGCATTTCAAAAACATTTTGGTTTAAGTAAATGATTAACCAGAGCCTCCTTAAGTAGATGCCTTCCACGCGCTGCGAATCCCAATGTTAAATTAGGCAACATTTAAAAAACAAAACTAACGCTAGGTGACAGCACCTACGCAGAGCAACAATTTTCTTCTCTTTCACAGATAAGTTATATTTTTCATCTAAAAATCTAGCTATTAATTTCAATTTAAAGTCCAAAATTGTATTTTTTTTTTTTTCTTTTAATTTGAAAAAATGATGTGAAAGTGCTTTATCGTAAATATTTTCAAAAAATATTCAAATATTTATATTTAAAAAAGTATAGGGTTTAATTTTCTTCGGAAGTGGACAAGACCTATTTTAGCTTTTCAACTAATTGAATTACAGCGTATCTAATAAATAACACCTTTTTTTTTTAAAAAAAAATATATTATTAATTAAAAAACGAAATTTATAATTAAATAAGCAAAAACATGGCATGTCTATTACGCGATTAAATTATTTTTTATATATTTATTCAATAAAAATTTCAAATTTTTTTTTAATTTAGATATCAGATGAAAGTTTCGTTTATATAAATTAAAATCTCTGAACTTTAAATGAGTTTCAGTTTAGAATGAATAATTTATAATGATAAATTATTAAAATTATGTCTTTTTTTTTTCTTTTTTTTTTTTTTGGTCATGTCCTTTACGTTACATTTTTACCTTATTAGGTGTGAATTATTTTTCTTAAATCGAGAATTTTATATTATTTATAAGAAAAATAGACCAGCACATTAACGAGATAAGTTAAGATTCAGTAATAAAAATTGGAGAAGAAAACAATCTGTTGTCTAGTCCATCACAAAAAATAAATAAATAACCATTATGATTTAAATTTTTAAAATTAAGGATTTCTTGAGTATAAGTTTTCTCTCGCACGAAGTTTTTTTTTTTTTTTTTTTTTTTTTAAGATTTTATTAGCTCCACCAGTTCCGAGAGGGTATGCTTTCGAAACTGATAGACAGTTTCGAAATAAAGTTGTGTTATGTTTGCATGTTTTGAGGTCTCCTGAAACGAAAAATAATGTTTTTAGCGGTTGGTCTGTGCGCGTCGGTTTGTCTATCTCGGATATACTTGTAAAATGCTGAAAGTGTATTTCATTTTGTGATAGGTGTTTTTCATATAAGACTAAATTTAAATGCACAATCTGATGTGCACATAGTTTATTGAAAATATACAGGGCTATCCAAAATTAAGCTAAACGTTCTTTTCTGTAGAATGCAATTGACGGAAGTGCTTTGCTACACTTTTTTTATGCCGACGAATACTGTTGAAGGAAAATTAATTTTTTGAACCTGTAATGTAAACAAAGTATTTTTTTTTAAGTTCTATTTTCAACTCACGTTTTTGAATAAAGTCACGTTTTGGGGTTCCCTGAATACAAAAAACATTTTTTTTTTTTTTTTTTTTTTAGTAATTGATTTATATGCGTATTTATTATCAGAATAACTCAAAAACAAACAAATGCAGGAAATTCACAATTGTATTTTAAAACTCGTATTAGGTTTCAATTTGAAAAATTTGATAAAGATTGGCAAATTTAAGGATAAATTAATAACATCCTTGAAATATTTTTACTTCCATTATCCTACGTATTGTGTTCGGTCCAAAAATTCGATATCGAGTTTTCCCCTGATTTATATTTTTAAGGTCTCATGAGTCCAAAAAAAGTAGTTTTTGGCAATTAGCCAGTATATGTGTGTGTGTGTGTATATATATGAGTGTATGGATGTGGAGAATTTCTATTTCAAAAAATCAAGTCATCTTTCTGTCATATCTGATAATTTTTCAAATTAGTAATCATGATATTTAATTTTTACATGAATTTTTAATTCTATATTCCATTTGTGTGGTAAAAGGTTAATAAAAGTAATGTTATGAATCTTAAAACTTAATATTTTTAAAAAGAACAAAAGTAGAAATAAAAATTTTCTATTTTTTCTTTTCAAGATTCCCAACACTTTTGTTTCGATTTAACTGAAATAATCAAATTTTTATACGCATTTACACAAGTCTTTAAAAAACAGTGGTATTAAAAAATATAAATCAATCTTGTTCCTTATATTGGAGTATTTTATAGTTTTATTCATAAGTTACTAATGTAATTTATGAATAAAACTATAAAATACTCCAATATAGAGTTACTTCAAAGTAACTAAGAACAAGTTATTTTTCTGTATTCCTACATCAATAAATAAAAATTTCATTTCATTTTGTAATAAGCATAACTATTTTATTTGTTAAATCTAACTTACTAACAGAGGTGTCAACCCTTCGAATTTTTATATCATAATTTCTTTTAAATTTATCTTCGTCTTAATCATAGAATTTACGATAATAAATAAAAATAATGTTTTTTGTGAAAAATATTATTGATATTCAAAAATCCAGAGGGTTGGTAATTTTGCATTAATTACTTATGCAGTTTACATACCTTGTCTTGAAATATTTGCAGGTCATTTGAAAACTTATATTTTCACGGGGACTGTCCGATTTACAAAATGGAACGACGCAATACACCATAAAAAAAAAAAAAAAAAAAAAACCCTCTCACATTTATTAAATTAATAAAACATAAACCATGAAGAACTCAGTTGAAAGTCAATTGAATCGCGGGAAATAAACAGAACTTTACGACACGGTATCAAGCGCCATCTACTGGCTATGTTCTTCTTGTACTGTTGCCAAGTTTTCGAGCGACTCGCTAGGCATCTACTTAAGGAGGCTCTGGATTAACTCAAAATTGTCTATGCCTAAAACCTGTTTTCAATATTGTATGAAATTACTGCATATGCACACACTTAGTTCAATAAAACATTGGTAGCTTAATATTGTATATGTATATTTTTATATTAAACAGGAAATCTGTTGACTGCTAATGTTAAAGTTTAAAGCTTTACTCGATATCTTTTTTTTTTTTTTCTTTTTTTACAAAAACAGTAGAAATTTCACAAGAGTATTTATCGATTTAAAAAAGTGTACCAAAATTTTAAACCTAGATCAACACCTAAAAATTAAAGACTCAAATACAAAATTAAAGAAGAAAAATAATTAATAAAACACTCACTTCATTACTAAGGCACATTTCCTTAAGTAAATTTACAGCTTCTTCAACTTGAAAATACTAGCAGACACAAAACCGAAAGCCAAAGAATATTAAAACTTTGAACTTTTAAGGCTTGCGCCAGCTTGCAAGTGGTAAGCAAAATATCATTTACCTTTCAGGACTACAATGAAACTAAAAGTAGTTTCAGGCTGTGTTTAATCCATTGTGATTTCACAGAAAATTGACACATCACATTCAACACGATAGAGGATAACGACAACGACAACTGACAACTACATTCAGTTTCAAAATGGTGCGCGCAGTGACGCTTTTGAGGTTTGCCACAGTATACTTGGCGATTTCGCAGATAGAGCGGGGGAAAACGTACTTTCCTTCAAGCATGTTTTCCAGCAAAGCTGTATGCACGCTTTCGTTAGTTACGGTTTCTCCAGCCTTCCCTTCTTATCTATTAGAAGTTCTTTGGTTTGGCTGCTAGTGGCAGAGAAATCATACAGTCGGCAGCAAAATTATTGAAGCACACATCCATATTTTCTTTTTTTTTCTTTAGCTTGATCGCTAATTTTTATCATGAACTTACTTTTTACTTTCCGAACACTATAGTGAGGAAAGTATTGTAATCATGTCAAAAATCTGAATTCGAGATTTTGATGTTTCTATACGTTTTGAGGTCCCCTGAGTCCGTTTTCACTATTTTTACGATGATATATGTATGTGTGTGTGTATGTGTGTATGTCTGTGAGTGAACACGCTAGCGTCTAAATGCTTTGTTCGATTAACCTGAAAGTTGGTACGCATATTGTAAGTCACCATAGGACGAACCCTATAGATTTTGGTGAATCTAGCACTTATAGTTTTTTTACAGGGACACAAAGAAAAATTCTTTATCATTATGGCCTATGGGGGCAAAATCTTAAAAGTGCGATAGCATCTAAAAGCCTAATTCAATTGAGCAAAAAATTTATACACATATTATAGGTCACAAATACTCAATCTGTATAGATTTTGGAGAATCTAGCATTTATAGTTTTTTTACAGAGACACAAAGAAAAATTCTTTATCATTATGGCCAATGGGGCCAAATTTTTAAAAGTGTGATAGCGTCTAAACGTCTTATTAATCTGAGCAAAAAATTTGTACACATGTTATAGATCACAGTTGAACTAACTGTATAGATTTTGGTGAATCTAGCGCTTACAGTTTTTTTACAGGGACACAAAGAAAAATTCTTTATCATTATGGCCTATGGGACTAAATTTTTAAAAGTACAATAGCATCTAAACGCCTTATTGAATTGAGCTGAAAATTTATATGAGTATTATAAATCACTGTTGCACTAACTATAAGCATTTTGGTGAATCTAGAATTATAGGTTTTTACAGGGACACAACGAAATTTTTTTTATCATTATGATCTATGGGCTCAAAGTTCAGTAGCGTTAAATAAAACATCATGTAATAGATGGAGAAAAATACTCAAACACACTATTATGGTTTTCTCTCTTTTGTTTGTTTAACTCCTCTTTCTTTACTTTATCTACAAAACTGTTAATTACTCAATGTTCGGAAAGTCGAGTGGAGCCACTCCAGATTTTTTATAAACAGTATAAGACTAAGATCATGAATCGATAAATATTTACTTAACAAAATAAATTAGGTGCACATCTTTTAAATAGAAATTATTAGTATTGCATCAATAATTTCACTGTCAACTGTACAAGGTAATTAGTAAGGTATGGCTCAGACCATGCAAGGGTTCATTTCATCAAAATTCTTTTGATTTTTACTTTTTCCGATTTGTTCTATTTTTAAGCATAGTTTGCGAACACAAAATTATATTTTTTAATAGTTGGTGTAATCCTCTATTAAAAAAAATTAATCTGGAAGTTTGAGATTTTTATTATTATTGTTATTATTTAACTTTAAATGTAACACCCACTGTGAGATTTTTCAAGTACAATTCAATTTCGGATATTTTAAGCAAATAAAGAAATATTGAGTTCTTTCAACTAAACCTCCAGTTACAAGATATGATGCGATTAATTTTACCTATTTGATTTCCTTAAATTTTAATCAAAATCTTGCTGTTTATTTATTTAGGCAATTAATTGTATTTCCTGTTGCTTGCATAAAAAAAAAAAATAATAATAATAATAAAAAAAAAAAAAAAAAAAAAAAAAATCCACATTAGAAATTAGTTTTAAAAAGTGATTTAAGAAAATATAATTATGTTTTTACATAAGATTTTTCTCTAAAATTTTCAACAATGCCAATTTTGTAATTAAAGCAATTTTTTTTTTAAGTTTTGCTTTTTTTTTTAAATTCAATATTTAACAAAGTTTATAACAATGTCCTAACTTTCTGAGTCACTCTCAGAAACAGAGACCATAAGGTGACTTATGCCAGAATTGCTGTCTGAGTTTGAAAAACATCAGCGTATCATCATTTATCAAATGAATATTTTGAAAAATAGATATACATGTTCAGCAGTATAGTAGTGCATTAATTTATCAATATATTCTGTTTTTGTAATGTTGCCAAATGTTTCATAATTATGTTCTTACAAACTTATTGAATGGACATTTAAAATTCTGATTAGCAACCACAGATCTCTTGTATTATAATAAATAACCTCTTTCTTGAGCAAGTTGCTCAAAACATATATCTAGTAACTTTCTAAATGATTAGTTTAATGAGAAACTTTTGTTTTTCCCACTGTATATAGCATTACTGTGACTAATAAAAGAAATTTTAAATATATCATGCAAAAGATTTACTAAAAAAATTGTTTTTTTGGTTGGAAAATTTTCCGGAAAAACATAGTAGAAAATTAACATAGTAGAAAATTTTCCAAAAGAGAA
Source organism: Salticus scenicus (assembly GCA_963930645.1). Lineage (NCBI taxonomy): Eukaryota > Metazoa > Arthropoda > Arachnida > Araneae > Salticidae > Salticus > Salticus scenicus. The sequence continues at coordinate 148,440,441 of OZ005662.1, forward strand.
AATTTTCCATCCCACATCACTAATCTTTATACATCAACCTTGAAGTTTATCTTTATACATCAACCCCAATTTATCTGATGTACTTTATTAAGTTTATTTAAAAAATTACTTTTAGCCTTTTTTGGACATGAATGATTGCATCAAACATTGTTTTCTTTTATTAAAAATTTTATTTGTTTGTTGTTCATTAGCTTTTTTTTTTTTTTTAAATCTCTGCTGAAGGCTCTTTAAACATGCATTGATGTGATCTAATCCTCTGTATACCTTTAGCTTTAAAAGCGAACAACACCTAATCGCATCGACAGCAAGGCTTATGTTATTTTATGGGAAAATCTGTTTCACAATTACTCAGCACCTAATGTATTTATTTTTTTTTATTCCAATTTCACACTCAGAAAATTCACAATCGTTAAATTAGTACTCGTTCACTAAATTTTATTTATGAGTGAAAAAAGCAAAAAAAAACTAAGTGCATTTTTGCTTTTTTAAGCTAGAAATTAAATTATTAAAAGTAAAAAATAAATTTTTTGAAAACGAATGCTAATTTAATGATTGTGAATTTTTTGAAAGTAAAAATGGAATTAAAAAAAAAAAATACATTAGGTGTTGAATCATTGTGGAAACAGATTTTCCCATAGAATAACATGGGCTTTGGCTACTGAAAAGATTAAATATTTTCCGCTCATAAAAGCTTATGTCTCCTTTGCTGTATTCTTCCTTTTCTGATTTACTAAAAGATATTTCTTTTATAATTTTGTTATTGTTTTTTTACATGAAATGAAGATGAGGAAGGGCATAAAAAATCACAGAAGTGTACTAGTAGACAAGTGCAATAAGCAAATTGGCCAGCTTAACGGCCCTCTTCACTTGCCGGAAGCCCGAGCCAATGTTATTCTATGGGGAAATTTTCTTTACAAATAACTTATTAACTAATATATTTTTAAATTCTGTTTTCACATTCACAAAATTCCCAACTGTTAAATGGACAGACCTTTTTTAATAATTCATTTTTTTAATTTTTAATATTTCATTTTGAAATTGCAAAATGAAAAAAATTCACATACTGAAAATTCGTATTTTGCAGCTTCAAAATAAAATATAAAAAAATAATTCTTTAAAAAGGGTCCGTCAATTTAACAGCTGGGAATTTTCAGAATGTGAAAACAGAATTTAAAAATATGTATTAGTTAATAAGTTATTTGTAAAGAAAAAATTCCCATAGAATAACATTAGTTAAGTTTTCCGGCAGCGGTGAGTGAAGAGGGCCCTTAATAGCAACATATGTCACGTCTGGTGCAATTTAACCATTCTCATTGGATATTTCATCTGCTTCAAGGTCAACAACATCAGGGATATGAGATACTTTAAGGTGGTAAAAATAAATAAAGGGTGAAAATGTTAAGATATGGGATTGTTTATAAAATGAATAGAAAATATCTCTTTTTGGAAGATTTACCTGATGTTTCTGGAAAAATTTTGCAAAAGGTAAAAAATAGTCTCCCAATAGTTGCCTTTTTGTGAAAATAGTTGCTTTTTCAAGCTTTTTAGGCCAAAACAGTTGCAATAGTCTCCTCAGGCTGAAAATAGTTGTCTTTTAGTAGCCTGTGGCAACCCTGTTGTTATGTCTTGCACTTGTACAGTATAAAGATAGTCTTCAAAGAAATGATTTTTATGTATGTCTATACTATCATCGTACACAAATCGTGCTATTTGCTATTTATACCATTTTTAATAAAAAAACTGCTTATAGTAATTTTGAATAATATACAATATGGAACCATTTATCTGGAATCATATTTTTAACAATTTAACATAACATGAAAGACATACACATTGTAATGAAAAAATGTAAATAAAGAAAACTGATGATATATTTAAAGAATAAAAATCTTGTTGACAAATATTTTTTTACTTTATTTATTTATTTATCTGGTGTCATAAATAAAATCATATAATCTTTATGAATATTTTGCACTTTTATGGATATTAACAACATGAATTTTCATAAGAAATAAATAAGAATCAGATTTCAAGTAAGTCTTGATTTTCTAATTCTTGAAGAAAATAAACAAAATTTGTAAAAAATGCTATTAAAATGATAAGGAATCGTTTTTCTTTTTTTTGCTTTATAGTAATGTGTACCACTCAAGAATGTGAATTAGGTAGAGATTTTTACTTTGATCCGATTTTCTGGACTTCGCTTTTAGAGAAAAATGGAAAACAACTTTTATTTTAAATGTCTGAATTAGAATGTCTACAATCTACAAATTTCTGGTGTTTACCAAGGAGGGGAAAAAAATGTGACAGAAAATTGTTCTTGTATTTAAAAACAGCATTAAAGAAATCTGTATTAAATATATAAAAAATACTTAGAACAATGTATCTTTTTTAAATGTGAATACAGTATGTATCTATATTACGAAATGGAATTTTAAAACATTATAATTTAAAATCAAATTCTACGTAAAACTTTAGTCTTTCATAAGTATTGGTGACCGCTTTAATTATAAATTACTATTTGTTTAGTTTATATACAATGACAATCGACGAAACTCGGCACAAATATATTTGATGATACAGATACACATATCCGATAAATTTTTTTTTAATAGTTATCAAAAATCTATATTAGATGAATATTATTAGTTTGAATACAAAAATTTAACAAATAAAAAAATAAAATAAAACAAGAAATTGCATTTTTCCCCATAAAATGAAACGTACATAAAACGCACGGATTAGGAGATATACAGTTACATCCAGGCTGAAACATTGTGATCACAAATAGGTAAACAATCACAAATCTGGCTGTGTTTCAATCCAAACGCAACATTTGTTTACAAAACTGATCGCAAAGTTGTGAGCGATGAGGGGGAAATTTGTGACTGCCTCGGAGCTCTCACAACTCGATCGCAGGTGTACTATCGCCTCAAAAAACATGGCCGCTGTTGTCCAGTGATATCTAAGAAATCCGTGCTAAGAAAGTAATAGTCACAGACAAGGATATAATTTGTCTGTTGTAATTATCATTCTTGAAATGATAATACATAATCCGAAACAAATATTATAAGATTTCATTAATCTACAATATGAATTAAATACTATCCAACATAGTGAAACTCTTCTTTACTCGGAAATTATACTTAAAGCTCTCATTGGAATTGGAAGATAAATGTAAGTGTAAAATATGTTACGTTATGGTTTTGTATATTCATGTAAGATTAAATGTTTAACATTGAAATATTATTATGGATTATGCGGAAAATTATAATTGTAACATTTGTATATTTTATAAATGTTAGGCTTATTTAATGTAAATTAAACGTAATATGTCATGTTTCTGTAATTGTTTATTTACAATATAGAATAATATGTTCTATTATTTAATGAGATGACTATGATATTCGTTAAAACTTTACAATCTGGTATGATATCATTTGGATAAATATTCTTCTCGTTGTAAATAAAAGCCCGATTAGTCAATTATTTATTCTGTTTAGGCGAAAAAAAATAAGAAGATGATGATGTGGCCGCAATATTTCGTAAAACTATAATTCGGTGTAGCAAACCTTAAATATACTTTTTATTGTAAATAACAGTTATTGCATTTGATTGTAAAAGCCTGATTAGTCAATTATTTATTTTATTATATATAAAACTCTATAGCTGAAAATATACAACTTCATTGTTAGTGTTGAAAATGAGTTTTGGAGAATAAAAATATTTTACTGTCAAATAACTATACATGTGCATAATTTATATCTGTAGCTGGTTCATTACATTTAAATTCAGTATTTAACTGTTTGTAAGCTTTAAATGAAAACTTTATGATTAAACACTATAAATTACAAAATCTTATCCATTAAAAATGGAGGAGGAGGGGGAGATATGCTGCTCTCCCTCCCCTTCCTGTTACTTTGTTTATGGTTACATGATTACACAATAAATAGACTTTTTTCCTTCCCCTTCAATACACTTTCTTCACTCCATTTTTTTTTTTTTTTTTTATTATTATTATTATTTCTTTTTTGCTGTGTTTGAATTCACTGCTGCTAGATCTATTTTTTCCCAATTGCTTATTACTTTGTTACTGAATTTTTTCTTCATATACTACATTCATTTTAACTAAATAACTTGATATAGTCAATTGAATACAACACACAAGCATCAAGCAATAACCAATTAGCCTTGAATTAAAGCATTGTAGCCTGAAAGAGAAACATTAATATATTTAATAGCAAAATTTTAAATTTAAAGCTTACTAACAGCTAATATTGAATTTAAATATAATGAAATAGCTGCAGCTATTAATTATACATATGCATTATTCTTTGATAAAATATTTTATTTTTCAAAACACAATTACAGCACTAATAGAGAAAGAATGTGGCTTGTACTTTTTCAACTATAAATATATACCATAAATAAAAAAATTGACTAATCAGACAGTTACAGTTAAATGTGGTAGCAGTTATTTACAATAAGAATATTTAAATAACTCGATAAAAGAAATATGAAAATGATGATTTTTAAGATTTTTTGTACAGTTACCAACTAATGATAAAAATGTTCCTTCTGTTTTTTTAAAAAATCAAGTCATCTTTTAGATATGTGTGCTATAAGTTTTAATTTGATGTTCCAAATTGGGAATGTTGGCCTGTAAAAAGGTTAAATTAGCCTAAAATTTATGAACTATATAAATGTTACAATTATAATTTTCTACGTAATCCATAATATAACAAAAAAGTGAACATACAAAACCATTGTATCTATATTTTTATACTTGACATATATCTTCAAATGAGAGCTTTTAGTATCTTTTCCAAGAAACAAAAAACCTTATTGTACCACAAAACTGACGTTAAAAAGTAATGCATACAAAACTTTGAATTTACACCATAAAACGCTTTCATTCACAAAAATTGTTTTGGGTTGAAAGAAAACAGGATCTTTTGCCAAGCGTACAAAGTAGGCATGAGTGCTGCAAACAAACACTCATGCCTACTTTATTCGCCTGACGAAGGATCATGTTTTGTTAACATGATTATTATTATTTTTTTTTTTTTTTTTTACCTTAAATTCTGTTTTTACCTTCAGAAAATTCAGAACCATACTACTACTTGTTTTCACAATTTCTAACATTTTATTCAGCTTAAAAATACATTTAAATATTTTTTGTTTTTTAAACTCAAAAGTGAAACATTAATTTTTTAAAAAGTAATACTAATTGAACGGTTATAGATTTTCACAACATGAATACATAATTAATAAATGCATTAAGCAATGAGGAATTATAGAAACAAATTTCTCCATAGAATAACATGAGTTCAGCTTCTTGTCAGCAACTGACTCTCTGATTATCAACTTCGAATTTCCTACATAATATCCATTAACATGTCAGGATAATTTTTTTATACCAACTATATGAAAAACGACAGAGCTGAGAATTTAACTCTGGTACTTAAACAGATATTATATGGGAAATGCTGAGCTGGTATCTGACAGGGTAGCTCAGCGATACATAATAAGCGGAGTGCTCGATTTCAGCTCCCAGCTCTGGCCTTTTTCACGTAGTTGGTATACAAAATTCAATCTTACACTCAAATTTCTCTAAATAAATCATCGTTCATGAATGATTTAAGTAAAGATTACAGGGTCTATCAAAGTTGTGCTATCATTAAACTTTATATGTTTACCCGTTAAATCTGCATTTGCAAATACAGTGACATTGCCAACAGATGTCATGTGGGAAATGCCGAGTTGATAATCAGCCAAGGTGGCTCAGTGGTAGAACATCTGCACTGTAAGTGGGGTGCTCGAGTTTGATTCCCAGCTTGGATATTTTTCACATAGTTTGTACAAAAAAATTCAACCTTACACTTCTATTTCTCTAAATAAATATTCATAGGTCATGAATGATATTTCTAAGTAAAAGTTACATTGTCTATGATTTAAATACCTTATATTTATCCTTTCTTTAAATGAATATGTTTCGTCATGTTTATCGCAGCCCTCTTCAGCGTCATTTCGACGCTGATGAGGGCTGCGATAAAGGGCAAAACTGGGAAAATTCATTAGTGGCCAGTGGCCGGTACTGTCAGTTTCATTAGTAGCCACTTTTTTAAGTTAGTGGCCACTTCTCACGTGATAAGACTATTTCTTTCTGACTGCAAAAAGCATTGTCACCATTTTGCGGTATAATTACCACAAGAAAAATATGAAAATAAGAAATACATATAATAATAAAATTAACACAGGGACACTGAAATTGTAATTTGTAATTACGCTCTTTTTAAAAATCCTAAATTGCACATCCTAAGTTAAAATCTGCTTAGGGCTGTAATAATAACAGCAAAAGTTTTTATCTTTCAGATAATTCAGTAGTACTTTTTTTTTTCAATTTATTTAAGTGAAATAAGCTGTTATCATTCACAGTTCACATTGATATTTTCTAGTAAATGAATCAGCTGATTCATCATCATCAGAAATTTTACATGGTCATGTGTAAATACATTTAGCAGTTTTATTATTTTTTCTTATTTCTAAAGACACACTTTTTTAAATGATTTTATTTCAATAGAGTTAAAATATTTCCTCTTAAAAAGTATAGATATGGAAACTTAGCTGCTTCATTAAAAATAATTTACTTAGCTGCCAAATTTGTAGCTTTAAAAATAGGGAGATTGCTACTTTAAAATGAGAAGGAAAAGGGAAGATTTCTACTCAAAAGAAAGCAAATACAAATTTTTTTGAAAAATACACATTTAAGCCAAATCAAATTTTGATACACACATTTTTCAAATATCTTAAATGGGTTAAATATACATTAAATACTATGGAGATAATAATGGAAAAAGATTGTGCTTTGCAGGACATTTGATCATTAACTGCTAGTTGAAATGGAGCGCACATGTGTGTGTGTGTGTGTGTGGCAGGGGGGGGGGGATACATCTATATACTTCTTTATAGGTTCTAGAATCTAATCAAGAAAGTTTAAAATGAATATTTACATTTATGTTATGGATGGAGAGAGATTGTAAATCACAAGGTTTCAGTGGAGCATGTAATTGCCAATCGTTGGAGGCAGGGGGGGGGGGATTACAAGAATTATGAGTAAGAGATATTAAACAATTCTACTTCTTTACAGATTCTAGAATCTAATAAAGTAAGTTTACAAAAGATATTTATATTTGTGCAGCAAATGGAGAATGATTAGAGATTATAAAGCTTTCTATAAGCTGTGTGATCACAGATCGTTAGGGGGAGGGAAAGAGGGGGGGGGTCCAAAAATTATATGAGTGAGATATATTAAACAATTCTACTTCTTTATAGGTTGTAGAATATAATAAAGCAAGTTTAAAATGAACATTGACATTTATGCCATGGATGGAAAAAGATTGAAAATCACAAGGCTTCGATTGCCTATCGTCGCTCAATTTTTAGAATATTTTAATGATCTCAAAAAGTGGCGACTTTAGTGGCGATCGATGCATAATTTTTAATCGCCATCTTTTTTTATTTAGTCGCCATGTGGCCGGTGGCGACCGTTAATTTTGCCCTTTAGGCTGCGATAAGCATGCCGAAATATATCCGTTTAAAGAAAGGATAAATATAAGGTATTTAAATCATAGAAGTCACTTCGACGCTGAAGAGGGCTGCAATAAGCATGCCGAAATATATCCGTTTAAAGAAAGGATAAATATAATATATTTAAATTTAAATCATAAACGATAATCCTGTAATATTATACCTATTACATGGTCTATCAGATTTGTGTCACGATTAATTTTACACTGAAGCATCAGCAGGAAACAGTTGTTGCCTGATTACCGATTTATTGATGTTCTGAAAATGCATCAAAATAGTCGATCAATCATAACATTAAAAGAAAAAAAAAACTTTTTTAAAATGGATAATACCCTAATACAACTGAAATTTGTTAACGTGAATCTCGAGAGGAAAAAAATTTTTTTCATACTATCAATAACCAAACTTCATTTTGGTGGGGATAGTGGAAACAGTTCATGTTAATAAGGTTTGACTACCTAATGCATCGAAAACATAATTAAAATAGCATTTGAAATACGTTAAAATTTTACTAAAAACAATCTCTTTTTACTTCCTTATACAATGTATAAGAAAATATTGTAATCCTGATTTGCGAAATGGATTTTATATCTGACACTAGCGAGCTTCGCCCGCTAGCGGGTCAGTATTTTTAAATGAATCACTATAATGAATGAATTCTCAAAATTGCATCTTATCACTCATCAACATTACTCTTAAGAATTCAAAAAAAAAAATCGTGATCGGGTAAAAACTGAAACAGAGTCCCCACTGTCTTCGACAGAGTAGACACGTGCGCTGCACGCACATATTCTTTTACCATCCTTATGATTTTTCAAAATTCCATATTTATTATTACTCATAAATTTCATTCTTAAGAAAGAGAATTGCAAAAAAAAAAAAAAATCATTCAGCTTTGGCTAAAAACTCACACTGGGTCCAAATTGCCTTCGGCTGTGTTACAGCGTCTAGAATAAACGGTGTGGCAATTGCCTATAACCGTGATGTTAAAATGATGCTACAAAAATTAAGCTTACCCAGATGTCGCTGTGATCGAAGCTATTGCTCAAATCGAAGACCTGATTGGCTTTTCCCAGTTTCGTCAGTTTAATCACGTGATGTAAGCATACAATTAACCCATAGGGAGTCTCGGTTTTGTTGTCATGACACTAGCTTCGATTACAATGACATCTGGTGACAGGCTTAATTTTTTTAGTACAATTTTATTCGCCGCTTTCCACACTTTATTCTAGACGCTGTAGTTGCGTAGACCCATGCGCAGCGCGTGCATATTCCTTCACCCTCCTTATGATTTCTCAAAATTCATTTATCATCGGGTAAAAACTCAAACCGGGCCCCCACTGCCTTCGGCAGTGCAGACCCATGTGTGCTGCACGTGCATGTGTTCTTTCTCAAGTCAAACTTTTATTTTTAAGAAAAGAAAACGAAAATAATCCTTTATCATCGAGTAAAAAGTTAGACCGAGTCCCCACTGCCTTCGGCAGCACAGGTTAGGGGATATGCGCGCTGTGCAAATAGGTCCCAATTTTTGCCTAAATCCAGTTTTTGCCTGTCAACTATAATATTGACATAGAAAAAATTGTGAAAGCTTTCTTTTTTTTTAAATTATGGGTTTAAGTTTATAAATTTTAATATTCATTAGTAATGAAGCTTATAACTAAACAAAACAAACCACTTTAAAAAAACATTGCCCGCTTGTTCTACCTAGTTAGGATTTTGTTTGTTTTATTAGTTTATTCTAACTTTGAATTGAATGTTATAGGGTTCAAGCCCAGGTTGTGCTCAATGGCCTAGCCATTTAGAATTTTCAATGCGGTCTGAAACTTACACAAATTGAGCTAGAATCCCTTAAAAAAGGTCCTCATTAAAGGTACCTCAGTCAGACTCATAGCGTTATTAACACGTTCATTGCCCAGCATGATTCAGCTGAGCTTCTCACTGGGCACAAATCCGATCGTCGGGGATGACATGTACCAGAGAGCCACAAATGAAAAAATAGAAATTAGAAAATTCCAGAAACTTTTTTTTATCAAATAGTTGTCCTCAGAAAACGCTATGCCCGACAATAATAGGAGTAAAACAAGGAAGTGTCCCACCCTTCATAGATTTGTAAGAATCAGCAAAGCGAGCCTATAAGAAGTATGTATGTGTGTGCTCTATGTTACCAGAAGAGGAAGCAAACTGCCAAATGCCAAGAAGCAAAGAAAAATGTAAAAGAAACACTATATATGCAACCTATTGTTTCTATTGTCCAGAATCACCTCAAATGTGCTTAGAGTGTTTTAACGAACACCATGTGATATAGTATAATGTAATGTTTTCCTAAATATAAATTAATAAAAAGTACAGCATAATGTGTATATTTTTATGTTGTATATCCTTTATTTATATTTCAGTGCTTATTCCATTAATTTCCTTTTAAAAATCTTATTAATGCATTAGTAGTCACATATTGGTCTATTTGCCGCCCACTGATTATAAATTTCCCCAACAGATCACCCCTTAAAAATAAAGTAAGAAAATTCTGTGTAACTAACCTTGAGTGGATGTTCTCTAACATAGTCTGTTTTTAAGTCATTCTTGATATTTTTTGAGCAGTTAAAAACATTTTACTTCTAAAATCGGTATTTGACTGCGATGCGACTATTAACGTTGATTATTTTTTCCCCTACTTCTAGTTTTTCAGAAAGGTTAGAGGTTTGCGGGAAAAGTTTTGCATGAATTAAAGGCAGCTCATCTTTCTCTACTGGCTTTCTTTCGGCTTTCCCTTTATACTAAACAACAGCGGGGAATAGACCGACATGCGACTACTAGCGTTATAAAAAATGACACAATTACTCTCATGCAGTGGTGTCACCAGAAAAAATTCCAGGGGGGGGGGGGGGGGGGCACAACCTGAAAAAATATTTTTTTTAAATAAAATTCTGATAGCATAGTTTTAAAGTTAAAGAAAAAAATGCTCATTAGAATTTTCCAGGGAGAGGCAAGTGCCCTCCCTTGCTTCATTGTCCCGATGCCCAAGATCTTGTGTTAACTTGAACGAGAAGAGCGTCACCCATATCTGGAAGACATGGAGATGAACGTGTTAAATTTTATTAACTCAAATACCTCCACATTACCCTATTTACACAAACAAAATTTACTGCTGTCTGCATCCAAGTGCTTCCATATCTTTACTATATAACTAATGATGTAATAATCATAATGAAGGAAAATGGATATTTGCCTATAATAATGAATGATAGTAAAGTACAGCTCTATAAAGTCGCCAAAATAGATACAACCAACACCAAATGGAATATCCTTACTGGTAACTCTTTACCGCCACATTTTTAAAACAAGCTGCATTCATTTCTTATTAGTCACATCTTTTTCCTAATACATCAAAAATGGATGAGAAACCAAAATCAATAAAAATTTGGGATTTGCCTGAACAGAGGAAGAATCTGTCAGTTTATTTCAAGCAAAACACATTTAGCCTAAAATTACTTCTTGTGCAAAAAAATTCTTAGAACTAACATTTATTAAAATTTTTTTATACGTAAACTGTGTGTTGTCATCAATAAAATTTGCTTGGCAAGATTTGCAGCATTATTAACATTTTCGTATGGTGAGATTTGCACCAGCAAAATAGAAAAGTACTGATAATAATAAACCTTAATTTTTTTTTAAATAATTAAGCAATGTATCATTTGTCCCTAGTCATTAAATAATATGAAAGAGCCTGACAGTTTATCCAAAATTATATCAATTTACAAAAGCTTTATAAGCTTCTAATTGTTGAAAATTACCTACTAAATAAATAAAATAAATGCTAGTTTTCATGTACTATGCAAATATAACTTTAGAATTTTTTTAATAAATGCCTAAAATATGGATTAAATGTTAGATTAGTTGATGCGTATACATAACGTTTCTGAAGCTAAAAATATAAAAGATACAAATACATTAATATTTCTAAACTAAGTTTTAAAAAGCTGCATGTAAACAACCTATAACAAAAAAAGTTCAACTAATTTTTTTTTAAACATAAACTGCATTAAACTTCATATATAAGTGTGAATATCCTTTTATTTTTTATTTTATCTCCCTCTCATAATACACAGGGAGAGACATTTCCAGGAAAACAATTACATTTAAACATTTCTCTATTTTTAATTACGGATACGTTAATAAATAAATATAAACAAAAACGCAAGCATATGCTAGGTCACATGTTTCTCTCTAGCCAATCATTACGGTTTATCGTTTAAAATAATCGATGTATTGGAACCGGAAATCACAAACTTGCGATCAGCCGTCGTCATTTGTGAGCGACTGAAATTGTTGCGTTTGGAATGAAACATTCTTGGCGATCACAAATTTCGGATTTGTGATCACTCGCTTGCGAGCGAGCGAGCGTTGCAGTCTGGATGTAACCGAAGGATGAACCACTAGATAGGCCAGCGAGCGCGAAATCTGAAGCTTTCCATTCCGCATTAATTCGGCCGACTAGATGAAAACGATCCGATCGCCGCCTGGTGGAGTATCTTTGAAACTTGAAGCAAAATATTGCTAAAATTAAAGTTCGTTTCTCGTGCTCGTCGCGTTCATCGGATGGATCGTGTTGGAAATTATTTTGATCACAGTAAATTTGTGGTCAAAGCTTTGTTTATTAAAGTAATGTAGCATGTATAAACACTTCTTTATTCTTTAACGTACACAAACATCAAACCGTCTCAATGATATATATATATTAAAAACAAAAACTGTTTTATATACGAGACAAACTTATTGTAAACTTCATGCAATGCATGCAAATACGAATATGCTTTCGAAACGTCTAAATTTTAAATGTATATTATGTTTTTTAAATGTATTTTAACTTCTTTCTTATATTTATTTCTTTAAAAAAGGGAAAAAAAATCTTTAAAGAAATATATTATTAGAAGTGTAGTGCTCTTTTATAGATCATAAGATTATTATTGTTAATTCTAATTTAACGTACGTACTTAGCATGAAATGATTAAATTTCGAATTTGTATGACCAGAAAAAAAAAAAAAAAAAAAATTGCATGAAAACTTGGAACTTTTAATTTGCATAGACTGCCTGATTAAAAGAAAAACATACAAAGCCTATTTAATAAATTTATGCATGCGAGTGTTTTTGATTATTTCTTCTTCATGTCTGAATTCTGAAACTTGCTTCAATTATTTATAGCATTTTTCTGTGCTCATGCATAAATTTACACAAATACTTGAACTTATTACACTGTCAGATAATAAATATTACATAAGTGTATACTATTTCACCACCATTTTATTTTGCAAGTTGTTAAAAGCCTATCTGGCTTAATTTATATGTTTAAATTAAGTCTTTTACGACCTGCTTGAATTATATTGTCACCAAGCAGTGCGCTAAAGCATATTTTTACCAATGTTTATTTTCAAGTACAATTTTTTTTTTTTTTTTTTTTTTTTTCATGTATGCAATGTGAAGCATGCACAATAGTAATTGCTGCTGTACAGATTTTCATGCATTTTTAGATACACACACAATGAATACAGTCTGTAGCAAAATTATTGATGCACACATTCACACTTTTCGTATATATATTTTTTAATTTGTTCACTAATTTTTATCACCTTACTTTTTTATAATTAACATAAGACGAAGATCATGACTCATCAAATATTTACTTAACAAAACAGAAATGTATATCTTTTAAATAGGGATTATTGCTAGTGCTTCATAAATTTTGCTGCCGACTGTAACCTTGCATCCAGGAATATTTTTTTAAAGTTTTGTTTTAATCTATGAAATTCCCAATTCCAGTGATCGTAATGTGCTCATATGTACCCCTCCCATGCATGAAATGAAAACCAATTGTGCACAAAAAACATCAATGGATACCCTAACTTGTAAATCTAAAAAATGCATGGAATTCTGTATTTCATCATTCACTAATTTCCATGTATGCACGCTTCAGATGCATGAAAACAAAACGATATAAAAAAATCAAAAGATAACTCTACTTTGTTGTGCATGAATAAGAAAAAAAAAAAATTAACGATTCTATATTACAGCGAACACTTATACACATGAATGTATGCTCCGTGTACATGAAAGAAAAATAAAAAAAACTGGGTACCCTTATCTCACTCTATAAATCTAAAAAATGCATGAGAAGGTTAACAGGTCATATAAGTACCCGGTGGATAAAAATTGTAAGTTAGAAGTTATTTGCTGCTGTATAATTGCTGGGTGGTTTTTCTTTAAATACAAAATTAGGAAGTGTGATCATATCCCCCTTCCCCCCCCCCCAAAAAAAAAACAAAAACAAAACTAGTGTACATATTTAGACCGTATAAGGGTATCATTAAAGTTTATTAATGAACTTTATCTGCCATCTATATAAATAAAAAGTATCTATGTGTGTGTGTGTGTCTGCACTCTGGTGCTCACACTACTAATCGCAGAGCTTCCAAATTTGGCATATAGGTACCTGAGATCCTGCAGGTGTGCACCTCATCGGGATTTTTTCAGATTTGAATTTTTTTAATTATTTTTTTTTCGAGTTTAAACATTGGCTTTTATGCTTCATTTTTCATAAATTTATTCTTTTATTGTAATCATCTGCGTATCTTAGCAACAGCTATACGCTATGTATTTTTCTATTTAATACATTCATTTGAAAGCAAATTTTTTTCTTTTTTTAATTTATTATATTTTTAGAAATCAAATGATAATGCAGCAGAAAAAAATAAATATATTAAATTTAAAAACGTTTTTATAACAGTTTATGTATAATTGTTATAGTATAAGGAGTCATCCATTAATTACGTGAGGTGTTCAGGGTGGGGGAGGTCAAACCTAATCTCACGTGGGGGAGAGGGGGGATCTCAGCAAATATCACGTAATTTTTCCCCTGCAAAAAACAGTAAAATTGCGAGAAAATTTATTAAAATTCAAGTAAAACATGTTTCTTGATTTAGATATGGCAAAATCTGACACGATAATATTTATCGTAGCTATCCGAACGCCGCAAAGCAGCCTTTCAATTGTTTTAGAGCGCCATCGGCCAGCCACACGTGTGACTCACCAAACATTGCAGCGTACGAGCTGAGTGTATCACAACGACTCAGATTAGTTTCTATTTAAGTATTTTATTCTTCAGTTTTATTATTATGATTCTAGACTATGATCTATGTAATCGTAAAAACTAGTCTTCAATAAAAATAATAAAGCAAATTGTGCTTTTTTAAATAAATCCAACGCATTTACAGTAAAAGTACGAATTTTGAAAAATCTTGCATGAGATTAGTGGAGGGGGGAGGGAGTCAAGCCAAATCTCACCAGGGGTAGGGGGTGTCAAAAAATCATCAAAACTTCCTCACGTAATTGATGGACGCCCCCTAACTATAACAACTTTTTATTTTTCATTTTTTTAATTCCTTTAAAAGAATAATCTTTTTTTACTTTTAGTATGATAGGACTATTTCTTTCAATCTGGCATTTTGCGTCTTTACCAATTTATAGTGTTCCACTTTGAAAATGCTTGATAATATCCAATTTTACCATACAATTTCTTACTCTATCTTAATTGTGAAATCCGTAAAAATGTTTTTCTTTTAACTTTCCCCATTGGTGAGGATCAAACTCACAACTTTCAGGTTCGTAGTTGTGTATTCTGACTACAGAACCAACAGGTCTTGGCTGAATATTTCCAGATTATTTAAACTAGAGTTTCAGATTTTTTTTTTCAAAGGGTGTTAAAATACAAATATAAGCAGTCCTGTCGTACTAAATTAAATTCTGTCATAGGCAGAAATTCATCCATAGTTTTAATGCTCGTCATCTTGTTTCCAAGTGCTAATAAGCCACTTGGAAATTTCACATAAAAGGTATTTATGAACCGATTTGCTTAAGACTCCATATGTACAGCCAACATCAATATTTCTACCAAGTCAATTAATAATTTGTAGCTGCCATTTTTAAACAAAATGATGGCTACTTGATAAGAAAAAGAGAAATCAACCTACTCTTCCAAATGAGTCGGAAGGACTTGTTTTGCTTGACACTTATTTTTGAGATGTTAAATTAATCTACAGAGTTTGAAAAAATCTGCAGCACTCGCTGCCATGCTGCACTGTTTCTGCTACTGGGAAGGTTTAGATAGTTATTTCAAATGTCACTTTTTGACATCAAAAACCCAATCCCTGCTGAATAGGATGGTTTAAGATGAAAAAAATCAACAAATAAATACAATTTTTTTTTTAGGAATGCCTTTTGACTTTGATTACATTTTCATTTTGCAGGTATGAAATCTGTGTTGACTTAAGTCTACAATATTACACTTCTGCTTTCCCACTGCACTTTGACATTTTTGACCTGATGAAAGGTCATCTTAGCTATTTCAATTAAAAACAACTATTGTGTACATTTTACCACTAATTTTCCAACATTTTATATTGCAAGTTGTTAAAAACCTATCTGGTATAATTTATGTGTGGAAATTAATTTTTAAAAGAGAATTTGTTTTCCTATTTATGTGAATTATATTATTTAAATAAATATACACACAAAAACAAAAAAAAACTCGTTTATAGTTTAAATATAAGTGTATTGTTTTTACATCAAAGCTACGATACATGCAGAAAAATGTTTTAAGAGTACACATTTGTATCATTTTATATTTTTCAACCACAAAAGTGCATTTATTACTGGCATGAGCCCTAGTCATAACTTTTTATGAAAAAAACCACTGTATTAGCCATCGACCTTTTCTGAAAACTAAAAAATTGTTGCCAAATGCCCGACAGACAGCCTATCCAATGATAGAGAAACATAAGAAGATTTTGTGCCTATGTTTATTTTCATGCATTCTCAGTTCCTGCACATTGATTTTTTTTTTTTTTTTTTTTAATGCATGTGACACGCATGCACATGTGAATGTGAGTAATAGTAATTGTTGCTGAACAAATTTTCAGATTCATGCACAATGAATTAGCTGCATCCAGTTTTTTATTTTCTTTTATGCAAAGAAATTTCTTTGTTTTCTTCTTTTATTTTCTGAAGCATTCATGAATTTATTTGTTAAATCACCCCCTTTTCTTTTGCATTTATTAGTGCCTTTCATTTAAAATTTTTATTTCACTGATTGTGTTTTAATTGTTTAACCCCACCTTTTTTTATTTTAACTCGGCCCACTTTTGGGTTTTAAATTTTCTTTTTCATTTATTTGTGTGAGATGTGTTACCATTTTGTTTGCAGCACTCATGCGTACTTTGTTCGCCTGATAAAGAGTCGTGTTTTCTTTCGACCCAAAACAATTGTTGAGAGTTCTTGCATTTTATGGTGTTTATTCAAAGTCTTGTACTAATTATGATCATATTACGTAATCGATTCCAGCTGCTCACCAAAGAAAAATGTTTACTTTAACTGAAGTTTTCTGTCTGCCCCCTTTGTTTTTACACAAACGCTTTTATTCAGCTTTGCAGTGCACATCACCATATCCTCGTAGCTCAGGGATAGACACTATCCGAATAGGAGACAGTTATTTATATTGTTTTTGTTATTCTCTTAATTTTTACCGTTTATCTACCCTTCCCCATGTAAACACTGAAAAAAAAAGTTAATTTTTGAAGATTGTGATAACGGAAGTAAAAAATATTATCTGAACTTCTTATAAGGGCTGCAGCCAAAAAAAAATAGCTTTTTTTTTTCGTACGGGCTGCGGCACATACAATGTATATATATATGTACATGTACATACACATTATGTTTTATTTCATGAAATTCCCAATCGCAGCAATCATCAATGTGCATGTATGTATGTTTTGCATACATGAAAAAAAAAAAAAAAAATCACTGAATATACCTATGTCACTGTCACTAAAAATTGCATGAAATTCTGTATTGCACCATTTACTACTAATATGTGCTGTATGTAAGTTTCAGGTATATCTAAAAAAAAAAAAAAATCTGTAAACAATACATGAAATTTTGTATTGCAGCAATCGTCAGTATGCACATATGTATGCTTGATAGCATTTCTTCATCATTGACTGTCTATTACATGTACTTGACAAAGACTTATTATTTTGCAGAAAAGATCAATGGCCTAATACATAAGTATCAAGGTGTCTAAAAATTGTAAATTAGAAATTATGTACTGATGGCACTTGCTTCTGTTAGATTGGAGTGGAAGGTTGATTTTTAACTCTAGAGCATCTGCACGTTAAGCGGAAGGCGTGGGGTTCGATTCCCGAATCTGGTATTTTTCACATAGTTGGTATAAAAAATCAGCCTTTCACTCCAATCTAACAGAAATGAATTTTCAAGGTTGATGAATAAAATTTCTAAATTAGTGGCCTATTGGATTTGTGCCATGATCGTTTGTCACTTGATATAGTTGTGCGTGACTTTGCCAATGTATATTATGTGAGAAATGTCGAACTGGTTATCAGCCAGGGTAGCTCAATGGTTAGAGCATCCGCAGGTTAAGCTGAAGACCCAGGGTTCGATTCCCGGCTCTGGTATTTTCCACATAGTTGGTATAAAAAATCAGCCTTTCACTCAAATCTAACAGAGATGAATTAACTTGCTTGGTTTGCCTTTTAATACTGAATTCGGAGTCATAGTCATATTCCAGGAAAAACTTGATTGGATTTAAACTTTTAAAATGTTTTTATTTTTATTAGAGATGTTGGAGTGTGTAAGGTTGACTTTATATATATATATTAATTATATCAACTCTACCAAAAATGTTAGAGCCGGGAATCAAACCCTGCACTTACCATATGGAAACTCTACCACTGAGTTACCCTGGCTGATTATCAACTCAGCATTTCTCACATATCAGTTAGTAAGGCCACAGTGTCTGCAATGTAACAGGTAAGCATATTAATCATGGCAACTCTGATATACCATGCAAATTACTTAGAAATGTTGCTTATCAACCATGAATATTTGAGATTCCCATTATCGAGAAAATTTTCAGTATAGCAACGTCATCTATTGGTCTATAAGCATCCATCTTGAATTAGCACAATGCTTCATAATGGCCTTCTTACATATCGAGTTTTGTTTGATTATACACAATAGAACCTAAAATATAGTCTTTCCTTAAATTGCAAAAATCGCTGTGTAGTAGCGCCACCTGTTGAGCATTTGAAACTGAAAGTTACCAGGTACTAATTTATGTCAAGGTACATCTACATATAAATTTATATGCAATTTTGTGCAGTAGTTCTTAAGGTATAGCCTTCCCTTAAATTGCGGAAATCGCTGTCTAGCACCGCCACCTGTCGGCCGATAAGCATTCAAATTGAATTAGCATAATGGCGTATAATGACCTTCTAATATATCAATTTTGTTCGATTGTACGCAATAGAACATGATATATAGCCTCCCCCATAAACTGTAGAAATCGCTGTATAGTAGAGCCACCCGTTGAGCGTTTGACAACAAAAGTTGATAAGCACTAGTTTAGGTCAAGGTGCATCTACATATAAATTTATATACAATTCTGAGCAATAGCTTAGGGGATACAGTTGCCCCAAAATTTTTTATCACACACACCGACAGACGGACAGACAAACATTTTCTAAAAATGGTAAAATCGTGTTCTAGGTCTCTCAAATCGTGTAAATCCATCTAAAACCGGAAGTCGAAAATTTTTACGAATCCAATACTTTCTTCTATTGAATATAGAAGAAAGTAATATATATATATATATGACTTTTCATTTGCATAACTTTTCTTATTTACTTTCTTTTGTATTCAACAGAAGAAAGTATTGGGTACGTAAATATTTTCAACTTCCGGTTTTTGATGAATTTATAAGTTTTGAGAGATCCAGAATACGTAGAGTTTAACAACTATAAACTGCACTAAACCAAATGAAACGAATTTATATTTTTTATATGCGGAAAAACATGTTTCATACTTAATATGGTATGAAAATCATTTACTGTTCGTTTACAGAGCTACACAAAAGTAGATTATAGTACGGCAATACTTGAAAATAGATGGAAGTGTATTTCAGGTTGTGCCGCCTGTTATTGATATCGGATTATATTTATGTGCACCACGTGGCGTTTATATAATTTTCAGAAGATAATACAGGGATGCCAATATTTAAACCATAATATTGTTACTTTCTTCTATATTCAATAGAAGAAAGTATTGGATTAGTAAAAATTTTCCACCTCAGGTTTTTGATGGATTTACACGTTTTGAGAGCTGTAGTACACGATTTGACCATTTTTTACTTTCTTCTATATGTAATATAGAGAAAGTATTGGATTCGTGAAAATTTTTGACCTCTGTTTTTTGATGGATTTACACGTTTTGGGATGTCCAGAACACGAATTAATAGATTTTAGAAAATGTCTGTCTGTATCACTTTTTTGTGGATGCTGTATCTCATGAACCAATGAATGAAATTTAATCAAACTTGGTATTTAGTTGCACCCTGACATAAACTGGTGTTGATTAGATTTGGGGATCAATTGCTCAACAGGTGGCGCTGTGATCGCATTTTATGCAAACTTTTAACATAGCAGTATAGCACAAAATTTCGTATAAATGTGCATAATGAGAGTTATTTTAAACTTGTGATTGTAAAATTAATATGAATTATTGATAATAGTAGTAGTTAACTAGGAAAAAAATTTTGTGCATGTGGGGGCATCGGTTCCCCCGCCTGGGGTGTAAAGTTTCAAGATGGGTATCTTTCGAAAGGTCTCGTCAATACCTTTAAAACGAATGGTTGAACTATAAATCTGTGATAATTTAAAACAAAGTTATCGATTTTTTTTACTTTTAACAAAAAAAAAACTTAGAAAAAACTTTTTTTTTTTTAATGAAATTTAACCAAACTTGGTATTAGTTGGTCCCCGACATAAACTGGTGCTGATTACATTTGGGGATCTATAGCTCAACAGGTGGCACTGTGATCACATTTTTTCTAAATTTTTAACATGGCAGTATAGGACAAAATTTCGTATAAATGTGCATAATGAGAGTCATTTTAAACTTGTTATTGTAAAATTAATATGAATTATTGCCCGGGGGGGGGGTAAATTTTGAAGATGGGTATCTTTCGAAAGATCTCGCCAATACCTTTGAAACAAATGGGTGAACTATAAATCTGTGATAATTTGAAACATAGTTATCGATTTTTTTACTTTTAACAACAACAACAAAACTTAGAATTTTTTTTTTTTTTTTTTTAATATTGTTACTGATTGAATATGTATAGGAAAATATAGAAGAAAGTCCTGTGGTGGCCACAACATACTAATTAGAAAATGTCTCTCTGTCAGTCTGTGTGTGTGTGAGACAGAATTTTGTGGCAACTGTATCTCAGGAACTCCTGCACAGAATTTCATACGAATCGGTATTTAGTTACACCTTGACATAAATTAGTGCCTATCAACTTTTGGTAAAAATTGTCTTATAGGTTCCGTTGCCATCCCGCTTTTTCTATATTTTTAACATGGTGGTATAGGACAAAATTTTGTATAAATGTGCATAAAGAGAAATATTTTTTAATAATTATTATGAAATTTACAAGAATTATTTATAATAAAGATAGTCAACTGGGAAAGTTTTTTTCTATCTGTAGGAGCTTCACCTCTCCCACTGGGGGAAAAGTCCCCCCTTGAGGGGAGTAAATTTTCATGATGGGTATCTTTCAAAAGAGCTCGCCAAAACCTTTCAAACGAATGGTTGAACCATCGATCTGTGATAACTTAAAGGTTTTTTTTTTTTTTTTTTTATGTAATATTGATAATAAAATTTACTTTTTTTGGACATTTTGTGTTATACTACTTCTCTTATATGTAAATCGTCTGCATTATCATGGAAGATAATTTTTTTAAATAGTAATTTTAATAAATTATTTTTATTGAGTGAATTTGTATAGGAAAATATAGAAGAAAGTCATGTGGTGGCACATTATACTAGTTTCTTATTGTTATTATGTCCGGGAAAGCTGCCTAGGAATCGAAATTAGTTCTACATGGCCATATGGTTAATAATGTATTTATTTAAGCTAAATATTCATTGCTTGGTTTTTTTTATATTTAAATGTTTTGAGGCTTCCTAAATACCGAAATCCAGTTTTAACGCTTGACCTTTGCCTGTGTCACTTAAATTAAAAACAAGTAATTTTAGGTAAATATTTTTTTATAAACAAGAAATCTTTAAACAACAACAAATTTTAATAAACAAGTAACAACAATTTTTAATAAGCAAGTAATTTTTTTAAAATGTTGTATTTTGAAGTTAATATGTTTGTTAGTAGAAAAAATTGATAAGTTTTAAGAAATGTTGCGAGTGAAAGTTGTCTGAATAATTTTAAATGAACTTTTGAATTTGATAATAAACTTGAAATCTATATAAAATTATTGTATATTAACGAAAGGGGGGGGGGTTGAGGGAGGGGCCCCCCTCACATTTTATTTGTCAAATAAATCTGTTCCGAAGCCTAATTTGAATTGTTTTAACATAGGTTTACACAACAGTACTCGTTTTCTTACCACCTAATCTCCAATCTGTATTTATAATATTAAAATTCAGCGTAAGAGAAAGTCGTGTGAGTGACACATTATATTATTATAGTATGTATTGTCAATTATATGCCTAGCAAGACAGACAAAACAGGTAATTCAGACAACATTGCACATTATATTCTGCTGAACGAACTATCAAAAGTGACACATACGCATAAGAATTGATATTAAAAAATAAAAATAAATAAAACTATTATGGCTTATTATCCCAATGGTATTGACATTTTTATGTATGTGAATAGAATCCAGTTGCATAAAAATCAAATACAAATACCTGTTTGTAACTACTGTGTGCTCTTAAAAAACTGAATTTTTCATGTGTACTGGGAAAGGAGACTGACGGATATCCGGCCGGATAGCTGGATCCGGCAAATTAAAACAATATCCGGAATGCCGGATATCCGTATCCGGTAAAATCCATATCCGGTCCATCCCTACTCATTACCTAATGGATTCTTCCAATCTGTCTATGTCTTTACATTCAGAAAATTCATAGAACATTAAATATCAACTCATTTTTGAAAACATGTTTTTTTTTTTTAACATTTTTTTCTAAAACACTTTCTTTTCAACACAATTGAAAGATTTTTTTGACTGCGACCTGATAATCCCTAATTATAGTCAATTTGCAATTAAAAATAAAATAAAAATTTTATAATTTGGAACAGTGGCGGCTTCGTGCACCGAAAATTGGTGAAGAGGCACACTGTATTCATTTATAGAATAAAAATTTACATTTAAATAAGTATTTTCAGTTAATTTTAGTTAAGACCATGCTCAATAAAAATTATGATTAAAAATACTTAAATATTATTTTGGAGCTCTTCACTTATTTTCAGTTCACGAGCCGCCGCTGATCTGGAGTAGCACTTACATGACTTTCCCTTATCCTGTATTTGAATATTATAAAAATAGATTACACATAAATGTATAAGATAACAATTACTGTGAATGAACATACTTTAAAAATAGTTAAATATAATTTTAGAAATAGTTTTATTTGACAAACATTTCTATTTATGGTTACTATTCCATTCCCTCAACTACTCGATTGAATATAATTGCAACATAAAAAATTTTAATGCATTATTAAATTTGAAAAACTAATCTTGGTCAAAATTTTCAAAAAAGAACCTGATATGATTTTTAAAATACTGAATTTGAATATCCTGCTATTTGTTTTTAAGCTATGCTATGAAAGACATTCAGTTTGGCTGAATAAATTTGGAAAGAGAGTGGAGTTTGTATTTTTTCTAAAAAATATTTTTGAACTTTGGATAATAAAACTACATTATAAGTAAGAAATTTTTGTATTGTTAAAAAAACTGATTCTGAAACACTAGGAAGAAGAATGAAAGTTATTTTTCACCATTTAATAAGTATGAGTTGCATTTTTCACTGATAATATAAAATGCTGCTTTTTTGAAATTATAAAACAAGAAAAGAAGTTCACATATATCCACCACATAACATTGTAGAGCTTAATATGTCTTGCAGAAATTCAATATATAAGATTGAAATGAAGAACTAAAGGTTTTTAGATAATACAATATTATATATTTTTTAATTTAAAAGTTATGTGGGACTTCAGAAAATATAAATTATCGTTCTTTAAGAGATGCACTTTGACACCCATAAAATAAAGAAATCTTTCAAAATTACACGTTGTTTTGATTATTTAACTATAAGAGGAAGAGAGTGAACTAAATTTTTTCTGCATTAATCAATCACAATACTTACAGAAGGATCTCCATAAATGTATACATGGAAGCGTGTATTTCAATCCTATAAACTAAAAACTTAGAATGAAATAACAACAATAATATAGAGAGTACGCTTTCATTTCATTAAAAAAACAATAATAAAAATAAAATTTATACAGAATTAAGAGCAAACGGAAGATAAACTGCTTTGCAAATGAAATCACTAATCCGTGGAAATAATACAAGGTTCGTAAACCATTTTAATTAAAAATTATTAGTAATTGAAAATATTGCTCTAGTTTACAAATCTATCAAAAGTAATGCTTTCTACAAATGTCAAAAGGAATTTATTCTTATTTCTCTTAATTAAAATTCAAAATATGTAACACAAATAACCGCATTTGATAAATTTCAAAAGAAGTAATTCGTGATTTCGGCTTCAGCCATCATCGGATTTCCGAGAGCGACCTACGAAAAGCCAGAAATGTAAGCAAACGCGCTGATTGGTGGATTTTCAAGATGGTGTCGCCCTCTATATGTAAGATGAAAATTACTACCTTTCCATAACGCTAGTAATATATCCTGTAGAATCTCTTAATCCGTGATAAAACGATAAAAATAAAAATATTTGCTATATTGGTTGACTGAATTCATCACGAACACGGAGTAATATTAATAGGAGTTGAAGGTCCAATGGGAGAAATGGGGAGAAAGCTACGAAACTGTGATCTAAATTTTTGGTAAATATTGAGGGCGCCACTTGTCATTCCTCCCTACCTCGGCGCGGATATACTGTTGTTTTCAATAGAATTTTGTAGTCTGTGAAATTGTAAATACGACCATCACGTGATTCTACGTCACCCGGAGGGATGGATAGTTGGTTGGGTTTTACATCGCACTAGTGCTGCGCAGATGTCTACGTCACCCGGATAAAAAATTCCGTCAGAGCACTATTAATTTCAAACTGTAAAATTTTTATTTTATGTTTTAATCTTAATTTTTAATTTAATTTTATCACATTTTTTGATCGCAAAACTGATCCACGTACTTTTTAAAATGACTGAAATGAATTAAAATGAAGTGTTGTCACTTAAATTTCATACTTTAGTTAATTTTAAAAAGTCTAATTGTCGTGTCGAAAAACTGTTCACCCCCCTGGATTCAGAAAAATCCCTCCTTTCATTTTGTTTCGAATTTGTAACTAGCCGCGTACTTTTTAAAATGACTGAAATGAATTAAAATGAAGTGTTGTCCCGTAAATTTCATACTTAAGTTAATTTTAAAATACCTAATTATCGTGTGGAAAAACTGTTTGCACTCCTTGATTCAGAAGAATCGTTCCTTTCATCTGGTACCAAATTTGTAACGTTAGGACTAATATTTCTAATTTATTTTGGTGTCACATAAAACTGGTCTACAAAAACTCTAGATTGAAACAAACAGTCCTCCGTCCTAAAAAAAAAAAAAAAAAAAACTAAAATTTGTTACGGGAAAAATCTGGAAATTTGCTCGCCAGCATTTTTCACTGTAAACCAATCGTAAAATCGATATTGAATATGTTATTTTCATTACATTATAAATAATCTCTAAAAAATAAAGAGTTAAATTGAACACGTGTCATTTGTATTAAATATATTTAAAACACTTTAAATACACGTAAATATAAATTTATTTAAAAGATGTTAAAAATTTTTTATCCAAAGCTTTTCGCTTTAATAATAAAGCATCATCAGGGATTTATGATTCGTTTCCATTGCGCAGTTTTAAATATGTTTTCTTTTTACAGTCAACAGTTAATTCTTTTATATATAACGTGATATATTTTAAATATCAGCAAAAAACAATATGAATTCCGCATAGAATAATAATAAAGGAAGAAGGAGCATAAGGTTTCTACATAAGCTGTTGTGTTGCCACAAAAAACAGCGATTATTAACAAGCCTTTATTAACAAACTTCAGTGTTGAGAGGAGCAAAAGTAGCTTTCGCTGGCATTTCACTAGAAGGGGTTTGTAAGCATTAAGACTATTGGCGTGCTCCTTCTTCCTCTATTATTATTCTATGGAATTCCGGTAGAGGTTGGACCAAGGAGTTAAGAAAAGTGAGAGAAGCTGGAACACTTTTCTTAACTCCTTGGTCCAACCTCTACCGGAATTCATATTGTTTTTTGCTGATATTTAAAATATATCACGTTATATATAAAAGAATTAACTGTTGACTGTAAAAAGAAAACATATTTAAAACTGCGCAATGGAAACGAATCATAAATCCCTGATGATGCTTTATTATTAAAGCGAAAAGCTTTGGATAAAAAAATTTTAACATCTTTTAAATATATTTATATTTACGTGTATTTAAAGTGTTTTAAATATATTTCATTACATTGTTGTGACAGTATACAAATATTAATAGTTGAATTTATTTTATTTATAAAAAAAAAAAAGAGAGAGAGAACTAATTAAAAATTTATATCTAAATGGCTAGTAGTTTGCACTGAGCAATTTTTTTTTTTTTTTTAATTATTATTACTTTTTTATGATATAGGTTTGAAATTAGTCACCTTTAAATTAATAAAAAGCATGCATTCCTATTAATGGTTGAGATAAAGTAAAAATTTTCTATACAATATTTTTAATTGAAAAAAAAAAAAAAAATGCTACTACTTATATATGAATTAACAATATTAATATTTTAAAATCCACATGATATGCCATATATAATCTATAAAAATAAGGAAAAATCTATAAAATAAGAAATAAAGGGTAATGAAATTACTTTTTTTGTTTAATAGTATAGGATATATATATATATAATACTAAAACAATTTATAATCGAGAAATGTTATTCTGAAAAGGAAATTTACATTATTCGTCTCTCACAGCAAATTCAATTTCATAAGTGTTCTAGTCATTTTGTAAATTAAAAATATTATACAAATATTATTGTATTTTAGTTCTGTTTCGCAAATAGATAACGATTTTGTATAAAAAAGAATCTATGTTGTTATAGCTACATATGTATGTTTTTGTTTGAAACAAATCCCTTCATTTGCGGAGAAAGTAGGCTCTTCATGGCCGAATGATTATGTCACAAAACTGCTAATCGCCTTCGAGCGTAGGAGAGTGGATTCGATTTCCTCGCTGCCCGTGGAAATATTTCTCACCGGAATTCTGTCTTGTGCAATCTGTCTTTATCTGACGAAGATTTACAAGCTGACATCGAGTGAAGCACACAAGTCTAATGTATATCTGTAATCAATAAATGGCGGAGAAAAAATGCATCTAAAGTGTAAAATATTTATTTCATTAATAAAGTAGCTTAAAAGTGTACTATAGAAGAAAACAAATGGAAGTTCTTCAGCTATCTACTTCTAAAAAACCTCACAAACCTATTTTTTCGAAAAATAGAAGAACAAATGTTGATGGAAATCTGAATG